>JARACY010000249.1:0-114700 GCA_029255725.1 Scrobipalpa atriplicella
CCAGTGGCATAACAGGCATCTTCTGGGTGAGCTCGCTCCATCGTCGACTCTGTGACTGTCATCCCTGACCCTGTTTAAAGTCGAGCAAACCAATTTCTAATAAAAATCGATACAGGTGTATGCTGCTAATAAAACTAATAACTTTTTTCAAAGCACAGATTAGCTGGAAAAATAAATTGCGTCTGCCATACAAAATTGTACGCGAGGTGAATATTTTTGAGAATACATTTCATTTTAGGTGTTAGTATTTTTTTGTGTCATGGGAAAGGTGTTGGTTTATCATTAGTAGAACATGTGGTTTATAGGAACACACTTTTCATAGATGGCACGGCACACCATAATGATGATAGTAGAAACATATAAAGTACAAAAGACGACTACCGTACAACTATAGGACGATTACAAAACAATAAAATATACTTTATGGCATACGATACAAGACATTACAAAGCAACAATCATAACAAAAAATTTAGGCGACCTTATTACTAGAGTAGTAATTTTTGCCAGGCAACGTTACTTACGATAATTTACCTTTCAGGCACGGCTGCGCAAGTTGCTTCTGCTCAGGAGTGACGTCTTCCTGTCGAAGCAGTAACCTTCGCCGCAAGACCACCACCGCTCGCTTCAACACGCCCCAGATAGTCCAGCAAGTCAAGGTTTGTCATGGATATAGTAGAACACACAACCTGTCAGATCTCAAATATCGCCCTATTTAGGGTAAGCTCGTACGTCTCGGTGGGGTCGTATATGAGCTGATGATGATGATCTCAAATAACCCTTGAAACTTTTCAGACTTTGCGGAACGACCTTTGTTTAGGTCATTGACGCTCCGCCTAACCCATTAAGAGATAAAAACGTGATTAAGTTTATATGTAAGTTTTAATTATTTTGCTTATTCTTAAGGTGTACCAGAGCGCCTCGCTTGGACCAGCCGGAAACGTCAAATACAACGCGCCCGTGGAATCCCAGCTCAGACCCAGCCTTGTCAGAGGCCAGATCGCTTTGGAAGGAGTGGACAGATCAAGACCTTCCATTTACTACTGGAGTCTGCCTGTCAGGTTAGATAAGTTTCTGGTAAAAAGTGGGACAACCTATACAAAATAGAGGTTCAATTTCTATTTTCCTATTTCGAAATAAGTTACTAATAAGAGTTTCATGAGTAGAACGGTAGAAACATGGTAGAACACATCTTAAAATATTGAAAATTACAATAGATAATGACTTTATTGTCATGCAACTTAGGTTGCAAGAGTGGTTTTCTTGTCCATGCCGGGATCAAATCGAATCAATAAAAGAGATGAAAACTTAGTCTGATTGGGGTTGCTCAGTCAACGAATCTGAAAATCTTTCATGCAAAAATTGAGGAAATGAATTGCTTTAGGAAAGTGTTATTGAACATTTTGGTTTACCCTATCTATGCGCTTCCAAGTAGTCAGTGAGAGCGTTGTTTTTTACGGCTCCGTACCTTAAAAGGAAAAAGGAACTCTTATAGGATCACTCGGTTATCCGTCTGCCTGTCTGTCTGTCTGCCTGTCTGTCACCACCCTTTTTCTCAGAAAATCGTGAAGGTATCAAGTTGAAATTTATACTGAATACTCGAGTCTAGGGTCCCTTGAAGCTGTAAAAGAATCATACTTCTAAGTCCTCGCAATCGAAAGATACGAACGTTTGTTTGAATATTTGCAAACGAATACTAAAAGTATACTTTTTTGTGATCTAACTAAAAAAATATAGGTACTTTTGTTTTTATTTTTCCTGATTGTGCTAGGAGACATTGCTTCTTTTCACAATTTAGAAGGCAACAGTGTCTAATAGCACAATCAAAGGAAAAAATCTAAAATCTGTAAATTTGTTCAAATATCACAAAAAAGGGATTACAAACTTATTTTCGTAGTCGTCTCCCTATATCTAGTATGGAGACAACAGCAAACTTAAGTTTCGTCCTTTAGTCCAGTTGATATTTTTCGGTGAATAAAGTCTGGGTGCTCGAGGAATATATCTATATTCGCTTTGAATACCCCCAATTTGGTACGGAAGCCTCGGTGAGCGAGTCCGACTCGCACATGACCGGCTTTTTTTATTCCCTGAAATAATTTCTTCTTGAAAGTTGTTCAGTTTCATTAACAAAGCATCCCCTATCAGTTAGCAGGATCTTTCCCTTACACCCTTTATTATGAAAACGACAGACCCTGTAAATGTAGGAATCTATTCCTACAACAAAATCTAATAGGAAGGAAACCTTTTGTCCAGCTGTGGCTTATCCCTATCTGACATGAGTGTATCTGTCGGCAGTTTCGCCGGTGATAAGGTGACGTCATACGGCGGCTACCTCACCTACACTCTGAGCAACGTGCCGCCTTCCTCCGGTCCTAACTCCAGGAACAACGCTGCTGATGTGCAGCTTATCAGCGTAAGTATTTTCACTCCTGTAACATACTGTTTTTCGTACAAAGGAGAAGTTTCTTAAATAAAGTTTCTTGTTGTATTGGATAATCGAGTTTATGTACCATAATGTCCTTTATTTCAAAATACTCTAACTCTTTGTGCAAGTAGTTTGCAAGCAAGGCGCAAGTTGCAATGGAAACGTAATCATGTGTGCAATCTGTGACTTGCACGCGGGTAGTTTGCATAGACTGACATCATACTTGCAAGCAAGCACTTGTTCAATGAAATAATGGTTAAATTAATAAATAAAGAATATATTTTTTTGGGCATCACGTCGGCGAGGGCTAGTAGGAAGTGCTCGCGGGACACCTCTTTACCGTCAGCCCTGGAAAATAGAGAAAATTAATACCTTAATAAAGAAAAGGTAGTTGTGTTTTGATATAAAATTGGAGGAATGGTTAAGAGCGTCCCCTACGTCAAACGTGGCCACCGGTCACATCATAGGTCACGCATAGTACTTATAGTATATCATATTACTCCATGGAATTTAGCTTCCAGTCAAATAAAAAAAAACTAAGCATGTCTTTTATAAATAGAGGTTTCCTTTCTTCATTAGATTATCATCGAAACTATAGTTTAACATACCTTTGCCATCCCTTTTCAATGAACTGTACGCTGGCGTTGAGCATACCGTCGCTAGTTGGTTGAAAGTTGCCAAAGTAGTGGAAAGTAAGACGGTTCTCCTGATGCCAAAAAAATATATTCTTTATTTATTAATTTAACCATTATTTCATTGAACAAGTGCTTGCTTGCAAGTATGATGTCAGTCTATGCAAACTACCCGCGTGCAAGTCACAGATTGCACACATGATTACGTTTCCATTGCAACTTGCGCCTTGCTTGCAAACTACTTGCACAAAGAGTTAGAGTATTTTGAAATAAAGGACATTATGGTACATAAACTCGATTATCCAATACAACAAGAAACTTTATTTAAGAAACTTCTCCTTTGTACGAAAAACAGTATGTTACAGGAGTGAAAATACTTACGCTGATAAGCTGCACATCAGCAGCGTTGTTCCTGGAGTTAGGACCGGAGGAAGGCGGCACGTTGCTCAGAGTGTAGGTGAGGTAGCCGCCGTATGACGTCACCTTATCACCGGCGAAACTGCCGACAGATACACTCATGTCAGATAGGGATAAGCCACAGCTGGACAAAAGGTTTCCTTCCTATTAGATTTTGTTGTAGGAATAGATTCCTACATTTACAGGGTCTGTCGTTTTCATAATAAAGGGTGTAAGGGAAAGATCCTGCTAACTGATAGGGGATGCTTTGTTAATGAAACTGAACAACTTTCAAGAAGAAATTATTTCAGGGAATAAAAAAAGCCGGTCATGTGCGAGTCGGACTCGCTCACCGAGGCTTCCGTACCAAATTGGGGGTATTCAAAGCGAATATAGATATATTCCTCGAGCACCCAGACTTTATTCACCGAAAAATATCAACTGGACTAAAGGACGAAACTTAAGTTTGCTGTTGTCTCCATACTAGATATAGGGAGACGACTACGAAAATAAGTTTGTAATCCCTTTTTTGTGATATTTGAACAAATTTACAGATTTTAGATTTTTTCCTTTGATTGTGCTATTAGACACTGTTGCCTTCTAAATTGTGAAAAGAAGCAATGTCTCCTAGCACAATCAGGAAAAATAAAAACAAAAGTACCTATATTTTTTTAGTTAGATCACAAAAAAGTATACTTTTAGTATTCGTTTGCAAATATTCAAACAAACGTTCGTATCTTTCGATTGCGAGGACTTAGAAGTATGATTCTTTTACAGCTTCAAGGGACCCTAGACTCGAGTATTCAGTATAAATTTCAACTTGATACCTTCACGATTTTCTGAGAAAAAGGGTGGTGACAGACAGGCAGACAGACAGACAGGCAGACGGATAACCGAGTGATCCTATAAGAGTTCCTTTTTCCTTTTAAGGTACGGAGCCGTAAAAAACAACGCTCTCACTGACTACTTGGAAGCGCATAGATAGGGTAAACCAAAATGTTCAATAACACTTTCCTAAAGCAATTCATTTCCTCAATTTTTGCATGAAAGATTTTCAGATTCGTTGACTGAGCAACCCCAATCAGACTAAGTTTTCATCTCTTTTATTGATTCGATTTGATCCCGGCATGGACAAGAAAACCACTCTTGCAACCTAAGTTGCATGACAATAAAGTCATTATCTATTGTAATTTTCAATATTTTAAGATGTGTTCTACCATGTTTCTACCGTTCTACTCATGAAACTCTTATTAGTAACTTATTTCGAAATAGGAAAATAGAAATTGAACCTCTATTTTGTATAGGTTGTCCCACTTTTTACCAGAAACTTATCTAACCTGACAGGCAGACTCCAGTAGTAAATGGAAGGTCTTGATCTGTCCACTCCTTCCAAAGCGATCTGGCCTCTGACAAGGCTGGGTCTGAGCTGGGATTCCACGGGCGCGTTGTATTTGACGTTTCCGGCTGGTCCAAGCGAGGCGCTCTGGTACACCTTAAGAATAAGCAAAATAATTAAAACTTACATATAAACTTAATCACGTTTTTATCTCTTAATGGGTTAGGCGGAGCGTCAATGACCTAAACAAAGGTCGTTCCGCAAAGTCTGAAAAGTTTCAAGGGTTATTTGAGATCATCATCATCAGCTCATATACGACCCCACCGAGACGTACGAGCTTACCCTAAATAGGGCGATATTTGAGATCTGACAGGTTGTGTGTTCTACTATATCCATGACAAACCTTGACTTGCTGGACTATCTGGGGCGTGTTGAAGCGAGCGGTGGTGGTCTTGCGGCGAAGGTTACTGCTTCGACAGGAAGACGTCACTCCTGAGCAGAAGCAACTTGCGCAGCCGTGCCTGAAAGGTAAATTATCGTAAGTAACGTTGCCTGGCAAAAATTACTACTCTAGTAATAAGGTCGCCTAAATTTTTTGTTATGATTGTTGCTTTGTAATGTCTTGTATCGTATGCCATAAAGTATATTTTATTGTTTTGTAATCGTCCTATAGTTGTACGGTAGTCGTCTTTTGTACTTTATATGTTTCTACTATCATCATTATGGTGTGCCGTGCCATCTATGAAAAGTGTGTTCCTATAAACCACATGTTCTACTAATGATAAACCAACACCTTTCCCATGACACAAAAAAATACTAACACCTAAAATGAAATGTATTCTCAAAAATATTCACCTCGCGTACAATTTTGTATGGCAGACGCAATTTATTTTTCCAGCTAATCTGTGCTTTGAAAAAAGTTATTAGTTTTATTAGCAGCATACACCTGTATCGATTTTTATTAGAAATTGGTTTGCTCGACTTTAAACAGGGTCAGGGATGACAGTCACAGAGTCGACGATGGAGCGAGCTCACCCAGAAGATGCCTGTTATGCCACTGGCACTCTCACCTGTTATCTTCAGACAAGAAGTACGCATTGTCTTTGCACTGGTCGCAGTACCGTCCCTGGACGTTCTCCTTGCACTGACACTCGTCGAAGGGCAGTTCCATCTGTGTTCCTAGTGGGTTACAGTTGCTAGAAGGCGCGGGCTTGCAGGAGTCGCCGGGGACCATCGGGTTGCCAACGTAGCCGGGTTCGCAGTATTCGCAGGTTTCGCCTCCGTAGCTGTAATGAAGGTTTATTATTCTAACAAAAGACGATATTGGGCTCAATCCTGAATGCCACTGGCTAAAGTTAAAATTTAAATTTATCTGTTACATTTAAAATATTCTATTAACTTGAAACATTCCCAGACGAAGCCACTACATCAAACATTTCCTGTTAACTTATCAATCATTCTCTGTCAACTTGTAACATTATCCGCGAAATATCCGCATCTAAAATTCTATGTTACTCGTCAAACACTCTCTGTTAACTTGTAACAGTCTCACATGAAGTCACCATAACAAACACTCTGTTATCTTATCAAACATTCATTGTTAACTTGCAACATTTTCCCACAAAGTCACCACATCAAACATTATCTGTTAACTTGTAACATTTTCCCACGAAGTCACCAGATCAAAACATTCTCAGTTAACTTCTCACATTCCCAGACGAAGTCACTAGATTAAATGTTTGATACAGATGATATTTGATAGTGTATATCTTACCCAGGAGCGCAGTCGCAGATGACCCTGCCCCCGGGGCCGATGGAGCAGCCCCTAGCGAAGTTGTTCCCGGGACTGGTGAGCGGGCACGGGCACGGTTTGCACGCATAACCGCTTCTCGGATCGCCGTACGTCCCCAGCGGGCACGGACGCTGTTCTGCTACGCAGTTGCCCAACCAGGGGCCTGACTTCTCGCGACTGTAGCCGGATGCGCATTTCTGTCGGAAAAGATTTTGGTTTATTTGGAATTTGTTAATAAAAAATGTTAAATATGTGCGTTTAAAGACATTTTCATTTGTTGTTACTAAATAGTATATCCTTAAGAAAGTAAACAAGTAACTCTACAGTTTCAATATATCCGGATTTATCTAATATCTATACAAACATAGATTTGCGTAGTGATAGTATTTGGGAGAGTTCTTTTATTTTGCAAAGATGGGATATATTGTAGCAGTCCACTACGTACATTACCATTAACTCGATTACAACCGTGAAACAAACCGACAAAAGTTTTGCCTCAAATAAGTATCTCCTTCATAAACTGTTCCACATTACATATGGAGGCAATCTTCTTGAGTATTTAGCGGATCATGGGCGGGATGCGAGAGAC
Source organism: Scrobipalpa atriplicella (assembly GCA_029255725.1). Lineage (NCBI taxonomy): Eukaryota > Metazoa > Arthropoda > Insecta > Lepidoptera > Gelechiidae > Scrobipalpa > Scrobipalpa atriplicella. Next base: position 7,170 of record JARACY010000249.1, read on the forward strand.
AAACGTCAACTGATCTAACCAATAGCCAGGCTTCGTGCACTTGATTCTTGACTCGCCCACCGTCGCGCCCCGCACCTCATCCCCGAGGTTACATCAAGTTTTATTTTTACATTTCATAGGCATTCATATTTTGGCCGCCATATCACTTGATGGGAAGTGATGATGCAGACTCTGATGAAGCGTGATTGCCTAGTATGTTTGTACCTGACAAGACAGTCCTTCGTATCCTGGCGGGCAAGTGCACTCCTCCACCAGGCTTGCAGCTCCGAGACCAACGTTGATGTGCTGCGCTGACTCCATAGCGAAGTCGGTGATGTTCACACCGGCGTTGTTCAAGTCCGCGCGGAGCAGGATCATCTCTATGTTGTCTAGCCTGGAATTGGGAAGAAAGTGGTTTAAGCTTAGTAAAACAGTACAGGGCTTTAAATGAACGTGGCAAAAAAAGGAAAATAAGGAGACGTTTTCTTCTTCATCTTATCGAATGGGTTTTCGAGTCGACGAATGCCCCGATTAACCCTGGTGTCTGAGCCCCGCGGTTTCACTCACGGACTAATAAGTTTTGTTTCCCATAGGAATGGGGTATTTCCCCGAGATAAAAAGAGATGCTCTTATATTAATGATGATGAATGATGAAAAAGTAGCCTGAGTCCGTCTACAAATTACCGTCTTCCATCATGCTAATTATCATCAAAATGCGTTCAGCCGTTTAGGTGTGAAAGAGCAATAAACAGACAGAGTTACTTTCGCATTTTACTCACGCCATCATGATGTCCTCCCTGGTGGCGGGGCTCTGTCCGTTCTGTTGCCAGTGCTCGGGAGTGAGTCGCGCCTCCACGAACGCGCTCCTGGTCTTGTCTCCGCGGTGGCGGTGCACCAGGGTACCGTATTTGCCCTGGAATACAACATTTTAATAATGTATTTGCGTTTAAATGAGAGAGACAACAAATATTTCAAGAAATAACGCCTGCATTTATTTCAATAAACCACTTTGGATTCGTAGACTAACAAGAAATTATAGGACCAAATTATCACCGGTTTGGATAAGAACTGCGGAAAGTTGTAATACGATGAACTGGCATCTCGATATTCGTAATGTTTTTGATTTCTTATGTTAAAATGAATGAAGACTTATTTTTATCAATAATCTATTTGCTTATTTGAATATTTATCATGAATTTTATCAGGATTGTATACCTTGTTGATCATTGTGTTTTCACTATTTTGTAACACTACTGCACTACAGATAAAATCTAGTAATTGCTTATTCGTGTTATCTGTTTTTTTGTGATGCATGACGAATTTCAATGTCACACTACAAACGTAGCTTGTACCAGTTTGTACCATCGTAATTATGAAATAGGGGGGTGGTCTTCTTTACTAACCATGTTCATATTGTTCATAGTTAAAAACAATTTTATTTTGGTTTTTTTACTGGGATCTGGTAAGTGACGGGTTTTAGCAGGATATAGTCACAGAAGAGTGGTAGAACTACTCGTACGTATTTTGATATCAAAAGTCTTTGCTTTATATTTATTTATATGGAACGTAAATTCACAGTGATGATGGTAGCAGTTTCATTCGATCATAACACTGGTAGCTTTTACTGGCAACAAATAGAAAAAGGGAAATGGAAGCTGGAATACTCCGAAAAAGGGAAAAATAACTCATGTCCAGTTTATGGACCGATAATCTTCGATAAATCTATTACTACCACCATAGCTACTACTAAGACTTATAAGTGGACGACAGAGGATTTGATAATTAACTATAATAAGCAAATTGAACTTAAGACTACATCTGAGCTCACATCCGATGATTTGGAGAAATTGCTCCCTAAATCTTTTGAAAAAAGAGCTCGTGATGAAGACCTGAATTCACAATCAGAAGAAGGCCAAAGACAATAAACAAAACTAAGAAATGATTGAAGATTTTACTAAACCTATCAAATATTCTCTTTAGTATTAAAACATGAAGTACATAAATATAATTTAATTTTGTTATGCCTCATAGTAATCGGAGTTCATTATTGATGGACTGATTGGCCAATATGCCGCTGACATGGTTTGTGTAACGACCACTATCAGAGACAGTGACCGAGATCGCCAGTTAAGCGTGTCCTCTGAAGAACGGAATCTTTTTCCTTACTGACAGTCAAGTGATCCAACCTGACTTGTCCTAACTAAACTGGGGAAAATATCACAAAGTGATAAAGCATCTTTGTGTATTATGGATCGAACTCGATCCAGATCCAATGGCTCAGACCACTAGACCACGGAGACAGTTACTTAGTTAATCCTCACCTTGACAATAATATCAGGAAGTCCATCATCCTGGCTGTAGAGTGGGGAATGCGGGGCGAGCTGGTACCGGATGTACCCCCCGTATGACGTCAGCTGATTCCCGTTGTATGTTTCCGGTAGGGTAAGGTAGGGATGCGCACCGCCAGAGTATCTGTTGTTGCCGAAGTTCTCTATCTTGGTAATCTGTTGACGGATACAAACAATTAATCCAATGAACTTTCTTTAGTGTCAGAGCAGATATGTATAGGGAGTCCCAATTAGAGTGATGCCCTTTTTAATTTTCAAATATGAATTAAAGACTAATGGTGTAAACAAGAACTTAAAATATCTTTGGTGAATGAATCACGGTGTATTACAACTTTGGTTTGAGTTGCATAGAGAGAGACCCTACAAAACTAGTATAGGCCGTTATAGTACTTACAGTGGCACCATTCCTCAACGCCTGGTAGTAATAGTTGTCTGTGATGGGCGCACTGTCGATCTGCACCTGGCCGTTGTAGGCCATCTTGACGCCCACCAGTCTAGTACCGCCCTCACCGAGTGGGGTTGGCATATTGTATGTGAACAGGTCTGCGCTGTGGCACTGCGTAGACTCGCCGAAACAGAAACAGCGGATGCATTCGCGTTCCGACCGCGCCTCGCTAGAAACATAAATCCCGGTCAATATACGTATATTGGGTAGGTACCATGGGTAGGTTAGGAAGGCAATTTAACTGCCTCCGTGGTCTAGCGGTCTGAGCCATGGGCTCACGACCCGGAGGTCCCGGGTTGATTCCCGGCGGGGGACAATGAGTTTGTGTTTTGTTTCTAGTTTGGTTAGGACATTGCAGGCTGATCACCTGATTGTCCGAAAAGTAAGATGATCCATGCTGTCAGATGGGCATGTAAATAGTCGGTCCTGCGCCTGATTTCTCTCTGGTCGTGTCAGTCAGTTTGTCCCATCAGAATAAGAGATTGAAGGAATAGAGAGTGCACTTGTGTGTTACGCAAACACTTCGGCACTAAAAACTAGTCCCGCGCAGTTAGCCGATCTCTGGGAGATTGGCCGCCGTCACCGAAAATCGGTTGGGAGGACTACTGGGTAGGCAGAGGGTCTACCACCTAAACAAAGGTCGTTCCGCCACGTATGTCAAGTTTTGTGGGTTATTTCAGTTGGAACTTTGTCAGTGCGCATGCGCGGTGATGTGCTGGTCGTTGGCGCCATTTTTGACATTTGTTTTGTACTAAATAGTATAATAAATTTTCCGGAGTTTGTAACTCACTATACCTACTCGTGTGAAACGAGTGAATCGTACTTGTAATACCCCTCATTATGTCCCAGTTTCATAAACTACTATTGTAACCGCGGCTTACCTGTTGAAATAGCCGGGAGGGCAGACGTCGGATCGGTCCACTTGAACTATTGAGTCCGGAGCCGCGAAGACTGTGCCTTTGTTGTTGATCGCCTCACACGAATAAGCTCCGCTATGTTCGGGCTATAAAAGATATAAACTGTATTATAGTTTTCCTAAATATCCGCTGGGTTAAGGCTGGCTATCCTCATAGTTTGAAAAAGTCTACTGAAGCCTGCTGAAAACATTTAACACCCGTGCGAAACCGGCCCCCGTAGAATGCAGCCGCGATAACCATTTTATTACATCTACCTGGCAAATATCTGTCAAAGGCGTGCTATGGGAGAGGCCTATGTCCAGCAGTAGACTGATGCAGGCTGATGATGATGTGATACCTGTCAAATTGTACGGTAGTTTGAAAGATATACCGTTATCGCGCGGCGAAATGCTAACGGGGCTGGGCGGACTCGCTAGTATGATAAACAAAAAATAAAAATCTCATAAACATACCTGCATGTTATGGCATGTAAGCACTCCCACGCCGCCCACGCTAGTCGAGGTGCAGTTCTGAGGCACATGGCCCCAGTTGAGTCGCCAGGAGATGAGGGGAGTGGGAACCCCGACGGCTTCACATCTCAGTATCAGCGTCTCGCCAGGGTTCAGTTTCAAGTTCGCTGGTGTGGCTGGTTTCGTCACGTGGACCGGTACTGCAAATAACGAGCAATTTAGTAAAAAAAAATGATCAAAGCAAAATGCCAATGAATGAAATCAATGTACTTGATCATTATAGATCCTAAATGGGCATTAAAAACGATATTTTTTGGCGGTTGGCTCCGCAATCATACTCAAAATATACTGATTCGGTTCTAATAGACGCTGTGTAACCTTGGCCAAGACATTCAGTAACCGATTTTGTCAGTCGGCTTCCTTCGTTGGAGTTATTGCCGCAATCTTACTAAAACGCATTGGTTCGGTTCCCTAAAATGCGCTGAATAAATTATCAGAATATAATACTTACAGCAACCGATTTCATCGGAGCCCTCAAGACAGTCAGTCTGTCCGTCGTAGTGGAAGCTCTTGGGCACGCACTGTTGTCCGGACTGGCATTTGAACTCAACGGGCAAACAGTCCCCAGGCCGGGTCACAGACGGGCCACAGTTGTCCCCAAAAGTTACCGCAATCATACTCAAAATATACTGGTTCGGTTCCCATAGATGGCGCCATAAAATACCGGAATATATACTTACAGCAACCGATTTCATCGGAGCCGTCGAGACAATCAGTCTGTCCGTCGCAGTGGAAGCTCTTGGGCACGCACTGTTGTCCGGACTGGCACTTGAACTCGACGGGCAGACAGTCCCCGGGCCGGGCCACAGACGGGCCACAGTTGGCTTCGTCCGAGTTGTCGCCGCAATCGTTCTCGTTGTCGCAGAGCCAGGTCTTCAGCACGCACTTGCGGTTCGCGCACTGGAACTGGTTCGGTTCGCAGAGGCCGTTCAAATCTGAAAGTAATGGTAATGAAACAGTAGTTTATGAAGCTGCTACATATTGAGGGGCATTACAATACGAGTGTGGTTTGTGAAACGAGCGAAGCTAGTATCGAAGGTTCCACGCCTGAAGCCTGGACCAGGGGAGTGGTGCTGTTCTTCAAAAAAGGTGATAATATCCTATTGAAGAATTACAGACCCATCACTCTCCTGAGCCACGTTTACAAGTTGTTTTCGAGAGTTATTACGAACCGACTCGCGCGCAGGTTTGACGACTTCCAGCCTCCCGAACAAGCCGGGTTTCGGGCTTTAGTATCATAGACCACATTCACGAAAAAGTATTTTTTAAAATTTTTTCAACACCTTGTTTGTAAAGTACGTCAATATAAATTCGTTTTGACGTTTATAATTCGAACATTACTTTATAGATAAATACATATTTGTCAGTTTTTTAGTCAGGAGCTTTTATAGTTCTTCAAAGGAATGCGAACATATTCGTTAATATTCTGCCGGGACAATACCTATGCCCGATTATAAAATATTGGAACTTACTGCAGCTCTCTTCGTCGGAACCATCAGAGCAGTCCCTTACGCCATCACAGATAGCCGATTTCGATATGCACTCTCCGTTCCCGCAAGTGGCTTGGAAGGCTTGGCAGACTTGGGGCCCGCGGGCGGGGGCTGGAGTTACTATAAGAAAAAAATACATTTAACCTTCATAGTAAATACTTGTACCTATAAAGGGTGTAAGGGACAGCTTTCTGCAAATTGTTAGGGATTGCTCAGTCAATGAATGAAACCCTTAACGAAACAGTACAACTTTCACGAAAAAAACAATTAACATTTATGACTTTTCCATTCAAAACGACCACGTCCATCAGACAATTTGTATGGTCCAATCTACGGTCCAATTCTTTTTTATTTTCTGAAAGATTTTTTGTTGTGAAAGTTGTTCAATTTCATTGACTGAGTAATTAGTTTGCGGAGCTGTCTCTTACACCCTGTATAAAAACTTCAATATCACTTTCAAACATCTATGTAGTTTTGCCTTATTAAAGTATTGTAAAAAAAATATTTTACCTGTAGTGTCTACTGTCAGATGTACTCTAAGTTCAGCTCCTGGGTATCCTAAGTAAGCCGGCGCTTGGCAGATGTAAGTTCCACTATCAGCAGGCTAAAACAAACACAGGCAAGCATTAAGACGACCCGCATAGACTAGTGTGTCTGCCTGCTAAGCAGAGGATTTCGGGTTCAATTCCCGGCCAGGCAGATATTTTAATGATTGATGACTCTATTTCTGGGTCTGGGAAGTTCGTATATATAATATATTCATGACACATCGAAATTAGAAATGGACAACTTCTATGTGTCGACAGGAAATGAGCGCATCAGAATAGAATATCAATATGTTAAAAAAATGGTTATGATACTAACAGATACTCTGATCATTTCCAGTCGTCCTTGCTTGTCAGTAGAGCCCGCCTTGATCGGTCTGCCGCCTTCGCGTACCCATCTGACCGGCGCTCGCTTCGGTCCCTCATCACGACATTGGAACACGACGTCGCCACCTGTGGTCACACATGCCCTTAAGAAGAGATCCCCCTCGTAGACGGAAGCCCGCTCAATGATGATCAAAACCCAGGAACCCCCATCGCCAGTACCGGCGCATGCGAGGCAAAGTGCAACCTTCTATCTTAATGGTAGGTATAGTGATCCGGTAAGAATACGACATCTCAACTAAAATTATTGCCGTACCTTTCTCTTCTTTTGTGATAGTAAGTGACGACGGTTATAGAATGGACTTAATTATTTAGGTATATTAGTTAACTCGTATCATTTGCAATGCCGAATTAATAACATTGTTGATTTATTTATTGATCTAGTTAGCATTACCGCCTTACTTTTAGCTTAGCGTTTGTTTGAATATTTGCAAGGGGAACAAATACTAAAAGTATACTTTTTTTGCGATCTATTTAAAAAAATATACTTTTTGGTTTTTTTCCTTTGATTGTGCTAGGACCTAAAAATCATGAAATTTAGAAGGAAGCAGTGTCTAATAGCAAAATCAAAGGAAAAAATCTAAAAACTGTAATTTGTTCAAATATCACTAAAAAAAGGATTACAAATTTATTTTCGTAGTTGTCTCCCTAGTATGGGGACAACAGCAAACTTAAGTTTGTCCTTTAGTCCAGTTGATATTTTTGGGTGAAAAAAGTCTGAGTGCTCGAGGGAGGGTTCTATATTCGCTCTAAATAAATTGGTACGGAAGCCTCGGTGAGCGAGTCCGACTCGCACTTGACCGGTTTTTTTTTTAAAATAGGACTTTATGGCATACACTTGTGCACCATATAATCTGTTTTAATTGGCGATAGGGTCTTCATGGACTTGTTATTAGATGCAGCATTCGCATACATGACATTCGATTAAAGATTTCTCGTCATGAAAAATAATGTTACCCTGAAAATGGATGTAAACCTGTTGACAATAAGAGCGAAATTTAACTAAATAATGAAGTCTACTTCACATGCAGCACCCAATTTTATAATATCTAAGTAATGTCGAGCTAAAACTCTTAAACTAAATATATTTATCCATTTACAATTTATAATAGTGATTTGTAATTTTAATAACAATATATAAGATAAGGTATCAAAATAAAATCAATTAGCTGTACTTATAATTAAAATAAGCGACACTGCTATCGATTCTGGCGGCAATATTCCGTAACTAATTTTAAGATAGCGCTGTCACTTTCTTATCTTTGACATAAGAACAGGATAGCAAATAAATATGACATGACAATGGGCCCAATTCGTAACCATCCCGACTTAATTAAATCTCAACTAAAATTATTGCCATCCCGTTCTGTTCTCTCATGATAGAAAGTGACAGGTATGGACTATTAGATTAGTTAAGTCGCGTATTTTGCAACCACGAATTGCTACCACTGACATTCCTAATTTGACGTAACGCTTTAAATAAGAACTGAGCATAGAGCATGCTCTCTTATTTTACGTCAAATAAGCAGTCTTACGTCAGATTAGGAATGTCAAGGTTATGTGTTTATTTGCTATCCTGTTCTTATGTCAAAGTTAAGAAAGTGACAGCGCTCTCTAAGAATTAGAATTAGTATGCTGTCGCGAGAATCGACAGCACTGTGTTAAACTATAAAAAAAAAAACAAACGTTAACTGATTAAGATTTTAAAATTATTTCAACGAAGTTCTGTCAAAAAATGTGTGATGCTGATGGATGTTTGCTTTAGTTATTTTATTATAAACCCATTAAAAAATAAATGTGATATTAATTTTGTTTATGGCAATAGGTACTATGACCAAAATGAAAAACATGCAAAAAAATACAGTCTATTTAAACATGATTTAGACTCTAAATTCAACTACAATATTTACGTTTTAATGTTTCTCCCTTACTCATTCAATGAATGTACCCTCAATGTACTTACCCATGGAACACAATCCAAAATACAATATTCAAAATAAGGTTCAAAATAAATAACATTAGTTTTGTATTTCACGCCGATTGTAGGATACGGTATTAGTTGGTTTCGCTGTGATACGTTATCGCAAATGTAGTATTTCTGTCAAAAATTCTTGTTTAAGGTTCTACACGTTCCTTAGTTCCATAAGTACTTAATTTTAATTTACATTACAAATATTGAAATTAGATCTCTGATTATGATTAGACCTGATAATTATATCCAATAATAATATTATAATGGATATTCATATTTTTTATGAACGTTAATAACGTGTTATGTGTTAAATGTGATGGAAATTATGAAACCCTGATTTCATTCTTTTAAATATTTAGAATGATCAAACCACAATGCATTCTTTGGTACCCAAATAAAATGTTTTAGGCACTCTTAAACTCACCACTTTGTACTGTACCACCACCATGAAAGAAATAATAAAATAGAATTATTAAAATATTCACAAACCATAGATAGTAGGTACATATTTAAATCTTACTTAACTTATAATGATAATACTTATCCAACATATTTAGAAATAATTTCACCACCAAAACAAAATATAGGTAATAGTTAAAAAACAAATAACACAATTATATTGTATCTTACATATTTAGTGTTTCATATAAATAAGATAAATTTAATATACCTAATTTTCAATAAACAACTTTCCGTGCCTGAGGGACATTTTCTTATAATACAGTATAAATAATAACAGATTCATTCTAATGTGAAAAGAATAATTATGTTCGAATATAGACCTTTTAAATTCTAGTGTGCTCCGATTGAAATTCCATTCCTTTGTAAGTCAATGTCTATTAAAAAATAACAGCATTCCCCTTAGGTAGTCTTTCACGACTTTTCTCATAGTAATAGATGGTAATAGTGTCAAATAGATTGAATCGTCCCCGTGACTACTTAAAAATGAATGAAATTTCTCTTTGACTATAATTTTATGCAGGTAGACTTTGAGAAGCGATGTTCTTCCGTTGCCTAATTATTTCGTACCTATTGTACATTCCAAGTTTCAGTAGAGTCCTAATGTATAGCTTACCTGTTCCTCAGCCATTAGTAAGTTTCTACAACAACAGGGTGACATCAAACAAAAATTAGCTTTAATTTTGAACAATATTTTTTATAACCCTTAAGTACCCCGTACCGTACATAAAACTAAAAAACAGTGGTTATACTGTACTGTACTAAAGCAGCACAATAATGTCCTATTTGGTCTATAGGAAAGACTATCAAGTGTTTTTACTCATCATTCATAATATAAACTATTTGTAGAATATAGGACTTTATGTGACTTTAGGATTTTATGTTTTATTTTTGCATTTAAAATGCTAGTTTATTAATAAAATATGAGAAACAACAAAGCGTCCACTCATGACGATCTAAGAAGCAACCTGTTAATGATTTCGCCGCTCAGGACAAGTAAAAGCGTTGGGACCGTATTCCAAAGACGCAGGTTTAAATCCTGTCTGCGGTTGAAATTTTTGATTTGTTGTTTCTCATATTTTAGTAATAAATTTAGGATTCTTTATTCGTATTTTAAAATCAGACGATCCTCATATGATGCATAGATGCAATTTTAGAACAGCAGCATCCTTTATTCACACATACATAAACATAACATAAGCTATGTAAATAGTAAACAATCAGTTTAATAATATTGATGAAAAATTGAAAACTACTGTACTCACCGTTGCGAACAGATTGATCGTCAGGATAAGTCCTCAGTAATAATGCGACCGGGCCTGGAATCATAAAATTCAATTTTAAAAAAGCCATAGGCTACTAGACAGTAGTGTAGACAGTGGCGGATGTTCAAGGTGGATTTTCTAAAGTGAATTTCGCTTTTCAAGACCGTGAACTTGTGTTCCACAAGATATTATATAAACAGTTGAGAATGATTGTACAATATTGGTAATTTCCGGTGACGCTTTGTTTTTTACTTATATGTTTTCAAATTTATAATATGCCAGGTGAAAGATGTTTAAAGAAGTTGTCTTTTAACATACAGGTTGCAACACTGTGCTTTATTCGTTTAGACCCGAAGGGGGATAAATCTCCCTATAAAACTGAACAACTTACTTTCCCCGAGGACATTTCATGAGTACCTATTTATCGATCTATTCTAAAGTTTTACCTTTCAGAGTTTAAATCTTGCTCTCGATTTTTTTATTAGTAACTTTTTTCTGTTGAACCTTCCGTACAAAAGTGTCAGCTGATCAATTAATTTTGTTTGGGAGGTCCAAACATTTTTAATATTTTATAATGTAGGATAAAAATTTAGTACCAGACAAAAAAGTTATTCAGTCCCATAAGTAGAACACATCTAAATTAATAAGAATAACCTTGTTTATATGGCGTATACAAATTTAAGTAATATGATTGTAGAAGAGCAGCATAATAAACAAAAATTAACATTAGCTTTGTTGAAAATTAGCATTGCTTTTATGTGTTTGTTAAAAGTTATATGAATGAGCGATAAATTGTTATAATATGTATGAGACGACGGGATACACTATTTTACAAACTGTTAGGTCATCTGTTGTTACTCTTGAAAAATATTTTGTTTTTTTTATTGTTATTGTTAACAAGTTCATTCATAAGATTTTTAAATTGACTGAACATAAACAATAGCTGTGATTTTTAGTCTGACAACGAAACTGAAGAACTTTCACAAAGAAATTCTTCTGGGAAATGAAAAGAAAGCTATTTTTTTACTGAAGAATTATAAATAATAACCCTGTTTATGCCAATACATTTAGGGGTACGGATACGGACTATGTTTTGAATATTTTAGTTTATTTTTACAAGGATATAACTAATTAAAAGCTTCTTCTCACAAAAACGTACCCAATCGCAGTACACAGTGCTTTTACAACGATTTGTCAAAAATATATACCTATACTGTTGTTTATTTTCAGTCCGTTAATCAGTATCAGTAGGTACAGTTACATTTTACCAATATGTCAGTAGGTTTTATTTCATAGTTATTTATTGTTACCAATGCTTTTAGTAAACTACCAAGTCCATTATTCAAGAAAAATGTTACACAAACATGGCAAAAGTTTTTTATTGGTTAAATTGTTTCATTTCACCGAAACGTTAATATTTTAGTTTAGATAAAAATGGATCCGCCATTCACCGCAAACAACGTACCTACAATACGGGAAAATATTTCGCGTGTTGTTGTTGATTCAACGTTCGATCCATTGTATTTTTTATTATAATTACCTACTAAAAAATACAGGATGTAAAAAAAACACTGACTAAACTTTACGGTGTGAACCTAACCATGAAACTGAACATCTTTTCCCAAGGAACTTAGGTCGAAATATATAAAAGATTTTGTGGCCCTCTCATACAAAATGACTCGAGCCGCTGTCTCCATTTGTACAAGGGCCAATATTTTATAACATTTCAACCTAGTTCTTTGGGAAAAGTTGTTCAGTTTCTTAGGTACACCACCCTAAAGTTTGGTCAGCAATTTTTTGACTCCCTGTAGGTATACGACGAATATCTATCCTCTATCTCTCCCAAATAGCGTAAAAGTTTAAAAAGTTATTCTTTTCTCTAAGGTCTAAAACCGTGTCAATTGTATTGAAATAAAAATGTCACGAGTAATTTAAAAAACTCTCAAAACAAGACAATTTGAATATTTTCCCGCACATGCATGTTTCGGTGAACAGACCGTAGTAAGTAGCATCGCACCAAGACGTTATTTAATTCGGTAGAGCGGTATTGTCCTTACTGCCTGCAGGACAGTCGAATTCGTCACTGCTGTCACGCGGGCAGTCGACACGGCCGTCGCAGCGCTGCGACGTGGCTATGCACGGCCCGTTCTCGCAGCGCCACTGGTTGGGCCCGCAAGGCCCTAGTGCAGGACACTTAGTTTACTAGATATGTTTGATTTACTTATGTATGAACTAAATATATGTACAAAACTTTTGCTATTTGAGCAAAATTTTATATTTCGTCTCCTTTAAAATATGTACTGTTACTGTATCTTTTTCTGTTAGTTTATCGATTGTCACGCAATACTACTAGGTAGGCTTTTTCGCGACGAGAGTTTACCTCAAATTTTGACCAAAAATATGTTTTTTGCATGATAAAAAATCATAGAGCGCCTATACTTATAGAATAGACTAATAAGTAAAGGTATTATAGATAATTTAATCCTTTTCCGGTCACTGCGATGTAGCGTGACGAATTGCTACCTTACCTATGTTCCGCTTTTGGCCACAGATCGTATCGCTTCATTGTCATAACGTTATGCGCGAACGTGTAAATAAACAGACACATATGAAAATATGTGTAGTGTCATAGATACGTGATTATAATTGCAGCTTTAAATTATTGTTAAAAAATTAAGTCGCTTTCTCTCTTTATGCTGGAATTTTCCCTTTAAGTGCCAGATTATCGCGGAAGTCGTACCTAAAACGCAACTAAAGGATAAATCCGTGCAATTTTTGTAGTGTTTTTATCAATCATGAATAACTTACTTGACGGTTCCTGCGGCCTAGGGTAAGAAGGTGGGAAAGCGGTAGTGTACTGGGGCCTCGCAGGGGGAGGGGGTCGGTAAGGTGGTTGTGGCTGGTAAGGCGGTTGCGGTTGAGGTTGGTAAGGTGGTTGTGGTTGGTAAGGTGGTTGAGGTTGGTAGGGCGGGTAAGGAGTGGTGGTGGTGAACCAAGGCCTGGTGGTGGGGCAACCCTGTTCGTCACTGCCGTCGGTACACTGAGGTATCCCGTCGCAATTCTCGGTCGCTGCAATGCACTGACCGTTCACGCACTGGAATTCGTCCGATCTGCAGGCTGAAAGTAAATAATAAGTACTTAAATTAAATAGCTGAAACATTTGGAAAAAATATCCAATAGTAAACAAGTATGGTTTAAGAAAAATATGAATAAAACCATGCATATTTCTACGATAGTCATACAAAATCTAATCGCTATTTTAGGGTCGCAGTATGTGATATAAGTGAGCTAAACACCAACAAGGTATCACCTTTCTTGTGATATCTTAAGACACTACCGGTGAGCTACGCTAGCTACAATACTTTAGCTACATCATGCTATCTCAATCGAGACATGAGAAATAAAGGATGGTATAAAAATACTAGTTCAGCATATTCCTACTTATCTCATAATTTTTTGGGACTGGTTGAAATATATTTTGTCCTTGAAATAGTATTTTTATGTAAGAAAACTTGAAAAAACTGTCTGGAAATGGGAATCTAGTCTATTTTAATTGTAGGCTAAACCACAGAATATATAATAGTACTTACAACATACATAAAATAAATCGATGATAGGGTCGGAATTACTAAATACAGAAGTGAAGCTAATTATCTAATTGATGATCAACTATTAATGTGTAATTGTGAAAATGGTAAAACAATCTACTGGAATTATAACTCCAAATGATGAAATCAATCTAATGAGAAGTAAACAAGGGTCGGGACACAATTCGGAACATACCTACAGCATTCTAGAACGTAAAAAACGGGGAGATTCCAAGAAATAGCAATCAATGTCCCGCACAAGACTGTATGGTGGCAATTAACACTATAGAAAATGCTGAAAAGTAGGTAGTTGATTGATAATTTCAGTACTGTATTACTAAAATCTGTCTGAACCTTGTAGCGCCCACAGGCCTTTTAAAAGGCCCTTTTTCAAAAAGTGGAATCGTCCCAGACTTGGACAACCATTAGTTTAAAATACCGATATTATAAGAGCATTTGCGCATTAAATCAAAGCCTTGCTGGTCAAACTTCCTGAGGCTACCGTCATTCAGGCATATTTATGCCGTTTTCAAGGCACTTTACCATGCTTGAACCAGTTAATTTCATAATTTTTTTCCTCGACTAGTTTCAGGACAAAGAACTTTTATTTTAAGTTCAAAAATAAGACTTTTTAAAAGGTCTTTGAGTCACTATAAATGGCTTCAAAACGTTTGGGCGTTAGGAGGTAGCAGTAAGCTGACTATACACAGTGCTGCCGGCACAGCCGCCGCGTAGCGCTTGGATTTAAGATCAAGTTTCGTGCGAACTGCCCGTTTCTACGGCTTGTACAGGCGCTTATGCTGGCGGCATGTGTGCAGAAACCTTTAAAACCATTGCTCCTTGTGCGGGACATTGTGGAATGTAAACTCCGAACAGTAATATTGCGGTGCGGTACCAGAATTGAAACAGTTCTGTTCGTCAGAGAAGTCCACACAGTCATAGATATTGTCACAGCGCCTCAAGTGCGGAATGCACCGGCCGTCGTAACACGTGAACTCAGATTCGTGACACGGCACCGCGTCGGCAGACGATCGCGACGGCCGCGGCAAGTACCAAGCTGTACCATCATTTTTCTATAGGGCCCTTTTTAATAGTGTACTTATAATTACGTTTGAAATGTAACTGAGCAACCTTTGGACTTGGCAAAGCGTGCACAGGCGATAAAACTGTTGGAGGACATTCAGATCTCTCTCTTGCACTTACAGTGCGGAAAAGAGAGATTCGGCCGTCCGCCAACTGTTTTGTCGCCAGTGCGCGCCCCTCTATATGGTTTTCGTTGACAGAATTCGGTAACGCGTTCTTTGACCCCGATAGAAGTTTGCTTTTGGAAGTAAAATAAAATAAGTCCATAGTTGTAATTTACAGTCATGACTTGAGAATACATAAAGGGATGACAATATAGACGAACTTGAGAAACGCATTATTTTTAAACGTTCAATGTGTAGAAGTTGAGCTGTGCAGAAGTTGTTCAGTTGCATGTTCAACACACACTCTGATAGAAATAAGTACACTATTTTACAAGGATTCTTTATAACGAGTATATTTTAATGCATGACATAATAGTTTTCCAGAAATCAACTATTTTGAATACTGCCTTTACCTACTAGCGTGCTTCAGAGGGCACGTTATGCCATGGGTCTAGTTCACTGTCTCTGTCAGTGGTCTTTACACCCACCATATCATAGGCCTAATAGCTAGCTTAAAAACTATGACATCAGGTTTAAACGATTAGACCATAGGACAATAAAAGAGAAATACTTACTACCATCCTATAAGTAAATCTTTTTTTAACGTAACGAAATTTATTTAATATAGACTGATAGTTATCAAAACCTGGCTGGTTTTGAGCCGTGAAAAGGCTATATGTGTTTAGTAGCACTAAAAGCACGTGATCTAAGTGCACAGTGCCAAGTGAAAAGACGTAATCCATAAGTGCCAAAGTAGGTACACAACGTTGGTTTTGTGGCAAAAAGTAGAAAAAAATCGTCTAGTTGTATTTAGACAGCAACTACACAAATATTTAAAGCTATGGTTACATCAACGCGAGAGACAAATAGGTTTTCTTCACTTCTCAATTGGCCGAAGCTGAGCATAAGTATTATGAATTTATATTATTATTTTTAATTAGCTGACCAAACTTTAGGGTGTGAATTTATCCATTAAACTGAAGAACTTTCACCAAGGAACATAGGTCGAAATATGAAAAAAAACACGGTGCTATAGTAGAGTCATTTAGTTGGGAAGCCCTATTTTTTTTTCATATTTGGACATAAGTTTCTTCGGGAAAGTTGTTCAGTAGATTGTTATGGGTAGATTCATACCCTTAAATTTGGTCAGATTTTTTTTACACCCAGTATTTTTACTTTAAGCAACCAAACCAACGTTTTGTATGCAATAGTGCTTGTGTAGGTACTCGCTATTAGTGCCTGCGTGTGCGTGAATACCATAAGTAAGTATATTAATAAAATGTTTGTGTTATTCATTAAAGTGTTTGAATGTATTAAAGGTAATACTAACGGCAATTTTCCTCGTCTGACCTGTCAACACAGTCAGGTTGACCGTCACAGAAAAAATCGCTGTTGATACAATCCCCGTTCGTACATTGGAATTGGTTTTCTGTACACCCATCTGCCAAGAAATGTTATTATTAGTGGTTAAATGAGGATGAATGGCGGCATCAATCCTGTTAGTTTTATTACATATTTACGTCACAACATATAAATGACATGTCTTTTTACAAATGTATAATTTAGGTAACCTAAACTTACTGAAACTGAAAACTTAAAACTAAGTGGCTACAAAATAGTAGTCGCAGATTTTGTAAAAATAGGTATTAATATAATTGACAAAAGTGAATAATACTACTGACTTTATCAACGGTAAAATCTCTTTTCACTGCTCATGCTCATAAAAGTACTACTTTGTGCAGGACTCTGCTGCACAAAGTTGAACTTTATGCACAAGGGCAAAAAAGTAGCTTTTTAGCAATTAAGCCATACTTACAGCCAAACACAATAAAATGTTTATGCATAAAACTTGTTAATTTATGATATTTCCTTAAATTTATTTGCGTTCTCTAAAATCAAATAACAATATAAGATATATTTAGTTATGATTTAATTAAAGAAAAAGATTATTTAAAAATGAATTTAAGAGTCGGCTGTAAAGTTTCGAGCTCAAGCTAATTTCATGTGGAAAAAATTAAAAAGTTAAGTGAGGCATGAAGCTCTTGTTTTTTATGTGTATTTTAATTGTTTAATTACAATTATACCTATTTGATGTGTTTCGTCGCAATCGAAGTGAAAAGCAGAAACTACAACTCGTGCATAAATCATTTTTAAACTCGACTTCATCATCTGTCTTTGCCCTGCGGACTCGAGCAGATAAAAATCTCGTATAAAAATGACTTCGTTCGTGCACTTGTTGTGATATTTACTATTTTTTCATTAATCCGTAGGAATAAGTGATATTACAATAAAAGTAATGTTTTTTTTCTTAATTAATGTAGTTTTCTAATGTTGACAGATTTTAAAAAATTGCGTTTGTAACTTTTGCCGATTCTTTTGTCAAAGCCACAAAAAGTTAACAAGTATATTTATAAGGAAAACTGAGATTTGCTTCTTCATATTATTATTAGTAAGATAAGATGATTACAACAACAACCATGAATGTTTAGAAGGTACCGTGCTTTGGAGGGATGTTTACTAAATACTATTTTATTTAGTCGTCCGATCCCCTGATGTAATGATGAGTAGAGAAAGGATCTGAAGTAGCTATTGTTGGAATCGTATGGATATGACCAATCCATTTGTTACTCAAGTAACAAAAATCTACGGGTGTTAATTTTTTTGCGTGCCATAGCTTAAGGGATCCTTTAAGAACAATAGGACATATTCAAAAAATATATTTATAAATCCATAAATCATTTGACTTTTCCAAACAAAACTATAACATCGGTTAGTCAAGTTGTATAGGGAAACAATTTTTTTATTGTGTAGGTTTTTTTCTAAATATTTTGCTCCTTTATGGTTACGCAAATACCTCCAAGGCTTTGACACGTAATCAACATGCTGTATGTTTTAAATTTATTTAATTTTTGTTACTTGAGTAACAAAATGGATTGGTCATACCCGTACTATTCTAACAATAGCTACTTCAGATGCGCTCTGTACTGATAATTACGATGATCGTAAACTTACTTGGTGCCGGAGTGACAGTATCGTTGCAGTTCAGCTCGTCGCTGTAGTCGGGACACTCGGCGACGCCGTTACACCGCTGGTTGATGTTAATACATTCACCGCTACGACATCTGCCGACAAAATTATCCGTATACGTACAAAAAACACACGACCTGTCAGAATAATCGCAAATTCGCTGGGCATGGTATTGGAAATGTTTCGCAATTGTATGAGATAATCGCTGTGCTCATATAAATTAAAACAAAATCATATTAATAAAAAAGGAAAAAATGTGTCGGTATTGTGGTCCTATTTTGTCAAGAAACTAGAACATGTAACATGTATGAAAGGTCTTATCATGTCCGGATACATAATAAAACCTTTTAACTTAATAGAAGAAGACCTTGGTACTAAATAATCTACTCGTACTTGCCTTAAAATTAAAACAGAAAATATTATGTTCAAGTACCTTACCAAAATAAACTCAAACAATGGTCTAGAAGTCAAATGCGCTAAGTGTAAATTTTGTATCTCTGATATTTATATGGAAAACGCATAAAAGTGACATATGCACTCTCACGCTGCTACTGAAACCTCGTTCTTTATTGTAATTTAATCTACATTTGTCTTCTAGACCATTGCTTCTTCGCCCCTGAATGAGTTACCTAAAGTCCTGAGGTCCATCGCAGTTGTCACACTGTATTTCGTCGGATCCGTCTCTGCAGTCGAATACTCCGTTGCAAATCTGGTCGTCTCGCAGACACCTCCCGTCGCACTCGTGGTTGCAATCTTTAAACACAATAACAAGTAGTTACGTCTATTTGATAACTAACAACAAAAAATGTAACAAACGCGCCAGCGGTCTTTTTGGTTAGATTGTAGAGCGATAGAAAGATCAGGACTTGACATATTGGCTTGAGACAAAAAACGGAACTAAAATATGAAATAGTTAAATATAAAGCAATATTATCGATTACAAAAAAAGAATCACATGCAATGCTAAATATTACACATACAAGAATTTCGCCAAGGCATATAACGCTCAGTAATTTATTCAGTTCAGGAATTCGCAGATAAAAAATTTATTAATGTTATTTACCTAATTTTAACTAAAAAATTAACCTTACGTATTAAATAATTATTCAATCTTGCTAGCCATATTAACATTTTTATTTTATTCATACATAAGTGAAGGGATATGATTACTAATACAAAATATGTCTTTGCTACATCCGCATGAGTTTGCATGGTGTCTTAAATATTCGTTTAAATTTTTTGAACCTCTAATATGAATTTCTGTGTTTTTTTTTTTAAAATAGCTCGGGTTATGCTTCAACGGCCGCCTATCTTGTGTATGCGGCAGGTTACACTAGACGATACCGGCTTACATCAAACTCACGCGGTGAGCATCAAAGTTTTAGGGCGTCCGAACCATTAATCATGATCGCAGGAACCAGGGCAGGGGCACGTGCCATCATAGTACAAGGTACATTGCGTAGTTGGTTAGTCAATAAAACCTCCTGGTATCATAGTATCTAAGCAAATAAGCAATGTGCATCGGATTGTAATTAGTTGTAGTTTAATCAAACGACTATAGAGGATTTATTCAAATACACACAGGGTGCCGCATCATATCAAACTAACGGACATATCAAACTGATTGTAAGTATTGTATGATAGTGTCCACTCATGGCGTTCACTAATATAAGAAGCGATTGGCACCCAATGTCTTCCTTAAGCTGCATTTACACGTCCACAAGTACCTATTGAGGCAAGTAGTAAGTAGGTTAACTTACCTCTCACTAACTCGTCATTTGCTACTTAAGGTGGTAACAGAGCGGAGGTGGCGTCACTTTTCGTAATTAATTAACTGTATCTCAAATACAAACATTTTCATGAATATATAGGTATAATTTCAATTTGCAACAAATTAAATAATTTTTCCTTTTGTAATTACAACTACATTGCAAAAGTGCTAAACGTGGCCATTTTTTTAGAACTTTAGCAATACAAAGCTTAGATAGAAATTAGAAGCTTAGTAATTCTAAATTATGCTACAAAATGGGTTATAAAATGAAGAATTACTTCATGATGTCATAAATCGTAATAAAATATTTAAAAAAAAATGTGTTTGAGATACAGTTAATTAATTACAAAAAGTGGCGCCACCTTTGCTCTTTTACCACCTTCTTCTTCTTCTTCGACCGACCCCATGTTTTACCAACTCCCTAACTTGGACGCGTAAATCGGGCTTGAGGTCTGATCCTTTACAGTACACAGTCGGACGCCCCCTATAAAACAAATAGTCTTATTATTATTATTATATTTACCCTCGCAGTTATTCTCGTCTTCGCCGTCGATGCACTCCATGCGTCCGTCGCAGCGTCTGCCGCAGCGCACGGACGAGCCGCGCGCGCAAGGGATCGAATCCGCCGGGCACGATGTGTCTATAACACAGCACCGGTACGATTACACTCTGATCCAAATTCACGCTGAGGGTTTCAACCAACAAACACCAGAGAACTAAAAGTTTTTGAAGTAGTGCTTCCCAAAGAATCTAGCATCATTCGCAACTGGTTTCGGACCAATAGTTGCGTAAGCGGCCGAAGGGAGGAACTCATCTGTAGTAGATGTAATATATAACCAACTACTATTGTGATAAAGCTGACGGTTTTATTATTACGAAGCATAAAATGCCTGCTTCAACTTTCACAGAAACAATATATTCTCTAATTTAATGGCCCATATTTGAGCTGATTTACTTTAGTTTTTTGTCAATAAGACACAGTATGTTTATGTTCGCGAATTAATGTTTGTGGCACGGAAGTAGTAACCTAGAAATATTTAGTACATAAAATCCAGGCGACTTCCGACGTAGGAAATACCAACTATTTTGAATTTATGGTTGAGTAGCATTTGGGAACTAGCTATGGCGGTGTTCGATGAAACCCATACAGCATTTTTGTCCCCAACGTGCGGTTAAGCACCCTTTGGAAACTACTTCTACTTAAAATCATTAGGTACACACAAAAGAACAAAATTGTAATAAAAATAAATTAAAGACAATTCATAAATAAAAAAAAATTAAAGACAAAAGATCATTGGTGTAAAATAAAATAAATTACTTTTTATCAGGCGTATAGACGTAAATAAAACGGGAATCTGAGTTAAATGAGTTTCTGATTATTCTATCATTTTTTTTAAAATAAAATATTTGATTTTGTAAAATACCATTGTAATAAATAAGTAACATTTTTTCTAAAAAGATTACTATCTAGAGATCCTATTTTATTATAATACTTAAATAAGTGTCAATACATACTATCACGCCTGTATCCCTAACGGGGTAGGCAGAGCGTTAACGCATAAGGTGTCAATAAACATGCATATACCCCCAATATTGGGGAGGCCCATGTCCAGCATTGGACTGTTGTGGCTGATGATGAAACATGCACGATTTTCAGATATGCACATTAACTTATGTATGAAATTCTATAAATACATGTGGGACGGGGCAGCGATCTAGCAAAGCAAACTAAAGTAATTTCTTGATAAAACAATATTTTATTCTTCAATAGTTGTTACACACACAGATCACTTATCGCCATCTTGATACAGACTAACTCTATCTCTTTCATATATCTCTCACTCGCTCACTCATAACTACGTCACTCGCTACGTCATAATTCCATTCCTACATTCGGCCATCCTACTCACATGTCTGCCCTCAGACATACCCATCATCTTCCATCCTGACTCTATACAATAAAACAAACATCCTAACAACAACTTACTCTTTAAACTCTCACACACACTTTAGAACTACTTTACAAATGTACAACTTTAAAATAGAATTATCATAACATAACAAAAATAATAATCTTATAAACTTCAACTTAAAACACAACATAAAATCACAACTTCTTTGAAAACGTTTTGGAAAACAAACAATCTTAAATAAACAATATATCAAAAATAAATCTTTCTAAAAATCTTCTTCTCCCTCTGTCAAACGGGAAATTCTCCTTCATCAATATATTGAATAACTCCTTACAATTTTCATCATATTCAATCAGAATATCTTCTTGCCAAACACTTTCATAATAGCTATTCTTCAAAGTATCTTTCACGTTCTTCCAATATGCTTGAGTATACTTTTCTCTGGCCAATTGAATCATCGTTGCAGTTGCTGGGCTTTCTTTGCATAGCATCATTATCTGGCCTGTACACAACTCGTCTGTAGTTACAGGTGAACATTGCTTCACAGTCTTCGGTACCTCGTCTTTGTTGTTGGGATTTTCTTCACTATTTTCAATATTTTCTTTTTTGTCCGGCATATCTTGTTTTCTTTTCTGATTTTTCAAACTTGGCATCTCGTCATGCGCCAAAATACCGCCGTCGTAATGCAAACTCTTTGGCTTTTCTATTGCGCAATATCGGTCTGCGCATCGGTCTCCGCTTTGCTCTGCGCAGAGGGTCTGCGAACTCATGTCTGCGCAGCTTACCACTTTTCCTCGGGTGTCGAAATCCCGAACAGATACAAGCGCCTCCAATCGGTTGTCCACGTCTTGATTATGCTCTTCATCTTCGGAAAACCACTCAAACAAAGCCGCTCTAAACTCTTCAAACGTCTCGTGTTCGTCCTCTCCTTTAAGCCATAAAGAAGCTTTACTCACTAAGGTTCTGCGAGCGATCAGGAGTTTAAGCCTTGCTGTCCAGCCAAACTTCGATGCACTAGCTTCAAAGTCCTGTGCCCACTTCCTTGCTGTCACTGTATTTTCTTCCCCACTAAATCTTGTTAAGCTTTTGAAGTCTTCCGTATTCATCGTTATTTTTCTCCTTCGTCTTTTCGTCTTAAAAGTATATTTCCGTAGTCCGTCTAATTATCCCGTCGTTTTTCCGTAATTCGTCTTCTTATCTTGTCACAGTTTTGTATAGTCTTGCATTTTTCGTTTTAATTTTGAGGTTAGGAAAAACCGGTCTTCTTTTATTTTCTTCGTTTTCCTTCAGTCGCTCCGCCGGGGGGTCGCTACGTCCATCCCGGACGAGCCCCCAAAAATGTGGGACGGGGCAGCGATCTAGCAAAGCAAACTAAAGTAATTTCTTGATAAAACAATATTTTATTCTTCAATAGTTGTTACACACACAGATCACTTATCGCCATCTTGATACAGACTAACTCTATCTCTTTCATATATCTCTCACTCGCTCACTCATAACTACGTCACTCGCTACGTCATAATTCCATTCCTACATACATTTAAGCATGCAGTTCATGCGCGACATGCTTTTAATTGCCCACGGGAAGTAAATGACGGGAAACCTCTATGTAGCGTTAATGGTGTACAATATCGTTCGTCGGAGGAATCGCGACAGTCGTTGCGACCGTCGCAACGCATTTGCCTGCTGATACAAACACCATCTCCACACTTCCAATTATCGCCCGGACACGCGCCTGTCCGGATAGCTATCAAGAAAACACACAGCTTAACGTTATGACCGGACTGAGGTTGATGACGGCGCGATTCAGACCTGATGGAGAGAAGGTAGAGGGTCAAATTTAGTAAAAGACGCTTAAGTATTTACGATTTTCGTCAACCTAAACAGTAATATACCGACAACTCAGCGTTTGTAACTGATTAAGCGAAACCACATGGCGACGGTTGCATGTTGTTTTCATTTCGCATTGTAGTGGCATTCAGCCAGCTCTTGTGAAACCCATCTCTCCTACAGATTAGACTCGCTCAAATCCTGTCCGGTATACTTACGGCAGTTTCGTTCGTCCTCCCCGTTCAAGCAATCATGGACGCCGTTACACAGCAGGACCATATTAATGCAGGTGTTATCATTGCATCGGAAGGAGTCGCGCTTGCAGGGGCAGTTCCACTCGTCGGAGCCGTCGTGGCACTCAACGGTGCCGTTGCATTTGGCGTCGGCGCGCACGCACTGCCCGCTCGAGCATTTATATTCATAAGCCATGCATTCTGTGCCTGCCGCAATATACATAATGCACAAACCATAACCCTACGTGTTATGGGGAGAATCGTGAACGAATTAGATATTAAACGTTCACACGATATTAAATGTAAACTACATATCTTTTATAAAACAGTCAGCGAATAGACCGATTGTTTTGATGGAAATATGCTTGCTTTAATGGAAATTCGATTTAGTATCTAATTCATTCCCTTCCTACAATTAAAGTTTGTAAATATTGTGAAGTCATAATCATAATCAATATTGTTGTAAGCGTAATGATTTATCATTGTTTTTTGAGGATTTATTATAAATTAATTCAACATGTAGAATAATTCAATCTAAATTAACAGCTCTGATCATTCAGAAAATAAATGTCTAAAAAACAATGGAAATCAATGCGCAGTGTTAAAATAAATGCAAAATTATTATTAATTCAAAGTGCAGCACGTGCATAATTTACATTTTGCAATAACATCGTGCTTAATATTTATTGCAAAGAAATGTAAACAGTGGTAAGAGTAACAAAACAATACTCGTAACTACCCACCACCTTCTTTCTCTACAAAATCTGGGGAAACTTCAGAAGTGCTTCAGACATATTTCTCTTTAGATTCGCGATAAATAAATGTACAAAAGAACCAAACCATAAGTGCAATCCCGTTCGTCAGAACCATCTTGACAGTCATTCGTTCTGTCGCATTGTTTAGATGCGGGGATACAGTAACCATTGCCACATTGGAAGTCGGCATCGCCACAAGCTGACCGGCAAAAGAAAAATGCTACGTAATCAAACTGACCAAAACCATTAACTAAAACTGAAAGAGCAATCTCAAGGAAGAGGCAGGTGTGAAAGTAATTTGAAATGAAAAGAATTTTGGGGAAAATCAAACGAAAAATATATTTCTACCTTTGTTAATGTGGTGGTGGAAGTTTTTTCGTTTAATTTTAAATAAAATAAAGCAAAGTAAAACACATAGACAAAGAAAATGCTTTCATAGTGTTTTAGGAAGAAGAAAACAGACGAAGAGTGCAAAAAGAGATGAGCATTCACTTGGAAGACAGAATACGAAGCAAGTACAGATGAAAGAGAGAACAAAGAAAGGAAGGAATCTAAGTAAAGATGACTACGGGTAGCAAAGAGCTGTGGATATGAAACAAGAACCCTGGATAAAGAAACGACAACTTACGACAATTTACTTCGTCGGAATAATCCCCCAGCGGGCAATCGTAATGATGATTGCATTTTAGGCTTTCTGGTATCAATTTTCCTTTGAGGCATCTAAAGTACCCACTTGCTGTAAATACATGCAAAGCTTTACTTTTCATTATATGGATGATGTGGTGATCACATTTAAAGGTTATGAGAAAGCATGCATGAATTGGATATGTACAGGTTACGATCATTGTGAAAATAATAATGCAATGAGTAAATAAGTCTTAACGTACATCTTCTAAAAGTTGTAAGTATTTTATCAGTTTTAATATAAAAACAAAAAATTGCCGATCAACCAAGATATCATAATAATTAATGAAGAATGCTGATACACATGTCCTTTAGACACCTTGGTTGATTAGTAATAATTTCATGTTATGTAACTAAGTCAATAAAATACTGTAAGAGGACGCAAAACAGGTACAGTTACCAGTGGAAAAAAAGTTGGTCACGACTGTTTTTGATATTATCTCTGCACATTGAAATGTTCATCCTGCTGTACTAATAGTAGAATAGCAGAGCCATCTTTTGCTTAGACTTTGTCGATGTTGAGTAAAAGTAGCAGGTACCATTCCAAAACACAATCTGCAACCAGCAGCATCTAGCTGCGGTCAGATATCACTATTACCTACTGCTGCTGCGTCATCAGACATTTTAAGGTTTCAGACATCTTGTTTAAACTGAAATTATGGAACATTGACCTTTTGTATTGGGAATTCAAATTTTTTTTTTAATGTTAATACGTGCTATATAGAAAGGAGTTCAATTTCATGGTCTAAACAAGCATTCAAAATTTCTTTGGTGAATGAATATACTCGTTGTAGATTGATTCAGCTGCAGTCTGTAGCTGATGTCTGCAATCCATTTGGGAATGATACCTAACTTTTTAATAATACCATCCGCGTGTTCTTCTTATTTTTATCGTGTCAATGGAACGCGTAACTTTCACAAAGCGGCAGCTAAAAAAGAAAGTTCCCTGTGTTGCGTCCTCTCACACATTACCATGTCTTCTTACCGAAGCAGTATCGTTCGTCAGACCTGTCGGTGGGGCAGTCGACCCTCCCGTCGCATCTTCGGCTGCGTTTGATGCAGCTGCCATGATCGCATTGCCACTCGTCCGATTTGCATGCTTTTCGTAATTCGGTTTGGTTTAGTATTAGAAGATATTTTGGTTAAGTTGCAGCAGTTTTGAGCAGCGGAATTTCACGTTTGCACGTAGGTAATAAAGATAGACAGAGGAAGGCTCCGAAAGAGGTGACCTGAGGGATGAGATCGCACAAGACCGAAAAAAGAGGAAACAAAAAGGGGAAGCCTTTGCCCAGCAGTGGGATAAACCAGGCTATATAAAAAGGATGTAACATTATTATGTTATTATTTAAAAAGATTGTAATATGAAAATTCTTTAAGCGTTATCAACTTTATTTTGCTAATTATGGCTAACGACGAATTATAACGTCTTAGGTTCGCATGATCAACCTATTATATTCTATGATAGGTCTATTCGAAAAGTACCTAATCTTAAATATTTTACTACCGCCGTCAAAACTGCTGGCTCATCAAAAGATACATACGACACCCGATCTCGTCGCTGCCGTCACTCGCGCAATCCCGGAAGCCATCGCACCGCAACAGCACGGAGATGCATGTACCGTCCCGACATCTGAACTTCCCTCGATCCTTGCACACGAAGTGCCCTGACCAGTCCACTATGCGGGGCACTTACCGGTCCAAAGTTAGAGAAGCATGCGCATATGAATGGATGTTAGGTTAGAGCAGGGTGATTTAGGGTGATTCCGTATCGAGAATTCTTTTGTGGAAGTTGTCCCGTTTCGTTGACTGATCAACCCCTTTCAGTTTAAAGGGTCTTGTTAATACCATGAAACTGAACTAGCTTTATCGAAACTTGAATAAAAAATTGTACTTCCATACAAAATTACTCGAACAGATGCCGACACATTTTGAATGGAAAGTCCTTTTTCTCATATTTCAACTACTTTCTACATATCTCGTACAGAAAATTGCTCAGTATCTTGGTCTAAACAAGCCCTTGTTTTTAAACGAAAAACCTCGTTGGAGAAAGAAATCGTTTTGTTTGTGCCGACAAATAAGGGCTAATCGACACGAAATCACCCCAATTCTCCACATGGTTCAACAGTTTTTGTGGTGTTACAGTGAGGAGACAAATTGTGAAACAAACCCGGGCAGTTCTGCTCGTCGGTCTGGTCGGCACAGTTGGGAGTGCCATCGCACACTTTCCGCTGTTCGATGCACGCGCCGTCGCTCGCGCAGGTGAACTCGTTGCTGTTGCAAGCTAAATAGAGAAAATAAAAGAACATACTTGAAGAGGTCGAACTTTTTTGAATGGAATCCTAAACTTGCACTTATTACCTTTTTTGGAGATTAAATTTATTTTAAAATGGCGCTTTTTAGTTCTTAACTCGTGAAGGAGATTACATGGTGTTGCGCACCATGAGAAAACAGAAACGGGCCATCCCTATAAGTTTAGTCAAGCGTCTTACGTCAGTTTAGATATGCCAATGTCATGTGTTAATTTTTATCGACAATGCTATCTTAAAATTAGCTAACAATGCGACCTTGTTCATCTTGTTTTTTTTGTTAATATTTAATGTCGTTTGTTCTTATTATCTCTTGGTAAACACAATAAAATGGGCACTTGGTATTATGCCAATTATGTTCGAATTCGAAGTTACTTGCTTAACTATATCTTCACTTCAATAAGATCTACTTACGGCAATCCTGTTCGTCTTCGCCATAAGGACAGTCGGTCAGCCTGTCACACCGTCTGAAACCCTCGATGCATTTGCCGTCTGAACAGCGGAAGTCGTCCGGACTACATATCTCTGTGAACAAAATAACGAATGCTTAGATTGTAACAAATAAATAAATGGAGCAGCGTACGGGAGATTTAACTATTGAAAATAATTTTAAAAAGTATACAGGGTGAAAAAATAGAGAGGGAACTGCGTTCCTATAAACCAAATTTTCAACGAATTATAACATACAATATAAATAAATTTTACCAAAGCACAAAAATATTTTCTGACCAAGGTGGTCCTTTTGTATGGGGTAGTGAAGTCAAAATTTATTTTCGTGCTTTTTATGTGCTTTGGAAAAGTTGTATGGTATTGTTTTTTACACCCTGTATACTTATTGCATTTAAATTGTAAATGTTGAGCAAACATGCACCTTGTTTCGGTAATCAGTGGCAGGAGGGGATGATCGGAAGATTAAAATGCAACCTCTAAATATTCTAGCATTGGGGTCTAATGCACTGAAAGCTCGTCCGAGACTGAAAGCTTCGCGGAAAGCTTGCTCCTTTCTCGCTTCGACAGAACAGGCGTAAACCCTCGGTATCAAACGGTTGTCGACGTCCAAACATAGATGGCGTTTGTTGGCTGAATCGAGGTGACAAAAGTAAACCGCCTCGGTGTTTAACTTCCACCAGTTGATGTTTCCAAGTTAGTGGTTTGAAACTACATCTGCTTGCACAGCGAGCTAACTCAGAGACAGTTTTAAGCTGGCGTGAAGAGTTATAGTGTGTATTTGAATACTAAATTGCCAACTAACATGTCAGTTAAGAAGCTCGTTTCGCAACTGGCGTCTGTTTATTCATGCTCGTCGAAGATTCTGTAATATTTTGAACTAAGTTTACTATTTATAAGTTGTTCTACTGCGGGTGGGTCAAGTTATCTGGTCCCCGTATACATTTTGTAGGTCGACCAGTATAACGTTGCACCCGTCCGTGCCCATTGTATTGTAGCCCACGACGACTGAATAATAATTATTTGAAAAATTAAACTATTGTTACTACTATGTATACAATTTAATTGACCGTGACTGCAAAAGGGCTCGCGAGTGAATCTGCTAATTGCATTATTTTGGCACTCACTAAGTGAATTTAAGTAGTGCATATGCACTGGTTCAAAAGCTAGCAGGTGGAATTCCTTTTCACGCAAAATATTTACAAATTATTTAAAGGTAGCTCATTCGATTTTACGACGTAACAAGTAGTGACATGGCGGTAACAATGTGATCACGTCTCGACAGTCACTGCAAGTGTGTTTGCATAAATAGACAATAAAAGACAAAGCTGCCGTTTCACGGGAATGGCGCACCCTTTTTCTTAAGCATAAATATTTTCAGAAACACCTTCTCGTATTTAAAATTCTGCAGCTCACTTCGGAGACGGGTCTAGTACGTGATATACTTATTCTTATATACTAAGTAGATGCGTATTAAGTTCGGAGGCAGCACATACGCAGCGTTTTGCGAACCAGGTTATGTATAGCCCTAACGTGAAGTATTTAGCAGTCTTTCACCGCGCCGCCGCCGCGCCACTGTCTTGCTAACATTTCAGGCAACTTTTTGAAGATAACAAGATATTCGCCACACGCTTGCAGGGGTCGACCGGAGGATTTGGCGTCGCAAAACTTTAGTTTAAAATATTAACTGTAACGGCCACGGCCATACTTAATCCTATCCCCTAAAACTTTGTTTAAATATCACAAAAATATCGAATCAATAAAATACTCTTTTTCCATTTCGAGACCAAGTAAAAAACAGCTTTTAATGTGTCCTGATTGCAATCTATTCAGTACGTACGAGTTACTACGAATCTATTTAGTATGAGTAAATTTACTGTTATGTTATACAAATGGCAAGAGGGAATCCTAATCTATTTTATTGCATTTGAGTACCTATAACTAGTAACTCTATATAAAAGCGCGTTCCTCATTGTAGGTTCCAGGATAGACAGTCTCTTGTTCCAGTAATTTCTGTCGAAACAGCACATCTGTCTAATTCCTCGAACACCTACGGTTGCATCGTGATCCATTTAAATACTGTGCAGAGAATAATATAAACAATTATAATAATGAAAATAACAACATTGGTTTTGCATAAAAGCACATCATCAGTCATCTCGAATGCATATTGTGCCTATTACAATCAAGGCTTTATTTGAAGCCCATTTGTCGAAGTGACGTAAAGGTGCAACAATTTAGGCCAAACGTGCTGGGTTGGCCAGGAATGCATTTCAATGAACCTTAAGATTTATCGATCGTGTTTTGAATAAGTACAAGTTTAAGGTAGGTGTCGCTGGAAATTCAATCATAGCCAGCCCTTTATCCGAATCATTTCCATGCATAGGTATATGGTATTTTTAATAATATAATTTAAATAATATAGTAATAGTAAAACTTCTCAATATATTAGACAACGCTTTATATTAGGCCTTTACCGCACTATTGACCCCGTTAAGGATATACAACATGATTATTGCACGTCTCATCATCAACATCATCAGTCTGCGTCAGCCCACTACTGTTGGGTTGGGCATAGACCTGACCATGTTTTGACATTAAAAATAAAAGCAAAAGAAGAGATCTGTTCGAAATAAAAAAGAAACACTGAAAACTCTGATGTTGCAATTTTATTAGTTACATCACTAAAAACGTAGATATAGAAACCTTACCTAAATTCACGAAACAATCAAACGGAGGCGAAACACGTATAAACGAACTCTATATGTTGCAGCAAGCTTCGAAAATTAGGTTTCACTCATGGTAATAATATTTTATTAAAAGCTTTCCAAGGTACCTACAGCCGATTTTGCGGGGCGACACTCAAGACAACAAGGTCGACGCTACACTCACGTGAAGGGAAAATGTACAAATCCTGGGCTGTGGTGGGAAATAATAAATAAATAAATATGTAAAATAAAATAAAAAAATTAAATATCTTTATTTCAGGCTTGGAACCCATAGTTTTACAAAAATAATAATAATGTCATACACTTTCTTACGTTGTGAGACAAGGCTTGTGCCTCGACGTTTCGACCATACAAGTTCAATGGAAATACAGTTTAGATTGTTTTTTGGATATTCTTGTTGTCAGATTTTACAGTTTACATACCCTGCCCATGAAACTGAACAACTTTGTTTTTTTTAAAATGGCTTTACATAAACACGCTCCTGAGATATTTTTGTCCAAAAAATTATCGCATAAGCACAGAATACTAAAAAGTATCTCATAAATAAGTAGTTAATAAATTAATTAACGTGACAATAGGGCTGTTAATGGTATTGATTCGTAAGCGCACAAAATCTCAAAATCTTGACTAAAATGGTCACCTGTCATTGTCGATCCTGAGAGAACAGAAAGGGACGGCAAACATTTTGATTAAAATTTAGTTAAGTCATGCTCTCCACGAATCGATAGCATTGTTAATAGCTTTTAGTTCACTCTGATTTAAACCATTAACGCATACGAGTCCAAATATGACCACCTATTTTTGATAGTTTATTTTTGTTTGGTTACTTTTACTGAGTGAAAATAACCGATAAAAAAATTGTGCTCATATTTGAACTCGTATGCCGTAAAGGGTTAATCAGCATATTTTTATAAAATTTCAAATACCTACGAAAATGTTCAACCGTATATTCCTGTTGAGTATTTTGGATGTGGTCAAACAATAACTGTTATTATTGTTTCCTTGTACAATGTTTGCTATAATTACTCACCATTTAACATATGGGACGCATTTCAATAAGTTTAATTGTGACCGTTCAATACGACCCTTAAATTATCAATGAATGCATAACTTTTAAACTATACGAGGTGTTACTAAAATACGGAGAAAACAGCAACGGTGGCTAATTAGATGGTAAAAATATTTCAAAAAATCGGCTGCACCGCGCTCATAAGTAATCTCTGCTATAGCGGCAAGATTGATGGTAGCATGGCAAATGGCATTTTTTTATTTCTATGTCGAAAGATTAATAAGCACGGGTTATATTGTCCAGCTTTTTTTATAATAGTAAAAAGTACCTACTTTCGCCTCTCACAGCATGTAAACAAACAATTGTCAGTTTCACCCTGTATTGTATAGGGACGCTGTGGAGGTTATAAGCACAATAATAACATGGTACATCTATTCGGGTCATCAAACTCTGATGTAATGGTTTGAGCCAAGGGCGTCGAATCCGTGGGTCGTGGGATTGATTTCTTGCGGACATACGGGGTGTAAGGGACAGCTTCCCGCAAACTTATAATTTATAAGGGTGGCTCAATCAACTCTGAACCTATTATATATTCTGTGTCTGAACTAAAAAAAATACTCCAAATTATAGTGTTTAACATACATACATACATAAAGTCACGCCTTTATCCCTTACGGGTTAGGCAGAGCAGAAAAACGCCTCTTAAAAGGCGCCTTCGCCACGTCTGACAAAAATCGAGGGCAATTTTAGATTATAATGTGTATCGCTGTAGTGACATTGTCAGCTCATCACCTAAATTACCAAAACACTTCAATCCTCAAATCCCTTTTACTGACTTTTTCAGCATGTCTGGGAGGGCGGTCAACTGGAATATTCTATGTTTTTCTATCGCTCCCAGTCTAGCATGGCAGCATGTTTAAAGAACTAGTAAAGGCTTATTCCTTTGTTATGATATACATACCTATCATTTGAAAGCTCTGACGCTATAAATGACGTAAAGTAGCTAATGCTCGCATTGAAATGATAATACGAGTGCATTTTTAGCCATCCAAATTTTGTGAAACGACCCCGACTTCGTTCACGAAAGATTAACCACCGACCTAGTAGATTTTATTAACATAACAGTAAGCTCAAGCTTTTACCATAGGCTTTTGCACAGAATATTTGACAAAGACTGAGTTTAGCGTAAATAAAAAAAATACAATTATACGTGGGGTTTAACACTTTGTCAAATTATACTGTTGACTACATTTTGATGTTTTTAGTTTTAGTAAATTGATTATAGTTATAGTTGATAAATGCTGTAATAAGACTGGTTTATGTTTTTTTTTTAAGTATGTAAACCGTTCGGCAGTCTCTGAGACTTTAAAAATTGTATTGGTAGGATACAATATCATATCAGTAATCTTTTGCCAATGAACATGGGTTCCTTAATGTCAAACATATTTGAAGCATAGTACTAATAATAGTACCTAGTTTCAGAATATATGACGTAATTAATGTGGGGGGACGTCATATTATTTTGAAGACCCTAAAAAATGTGCTAGGTACTATTTGGAGAAACTTTAAAAATGTTTCATAGGCCCTTTTAAAGTCTCAAACGGAAGTGTCCGTTTACACTAATCTGCAAACTAGGATGCTGGGTTTTTAACTAGTAGGGAAATATATTACTGATATTTAAAAAAAAACCCTTATGTTTAACAAGTAATTTTCTAACGCAAAGATATTATATTTAAATTGTAAGGCATACCATAGTGAAAGTGTTTAAGAGCAGTAACTTGAAGATAAAATCTGAACTAGGGTTACATGGCGCCAAACGCTGTCTCTTAAGCTGCTGCATAATGGGATTATGTTCAGCGACCGCTCCACACTCGTTTGCATATTTTATCAATTACCATTGTGTTGTGTTTTTCACTAACGATGTACAAATAGGTCCTGCTCTGGCTTTATTAAGACCGCCTGTCTCACTTTGATGGGCTGTCGTGTCTTTATAAATTTAAATCAAGGTTTGGGACGCCAGCGCACGTTTAACTAGCATTTATTCGGTCGTTACCCCGGATCAACGTTTAGAATTTTTATTAAAATGCGGTTTAGTCGATTGCATACTGCAATAGATAAATCATGTTTTGAACATAGACAATAGGACTCGACATTAGAAACTAGAGCTAACTCCGCTGTCTTTAAAATATATCGCTGTAATTCAGGCTAGGCTCCAGGCCCACGGTGGGGACGTGTTATTAGCTGACGATGATGATGAACTAAATATTGATGATGGCTTAATCTATAAAAAACTTAGAATGTACGCTGGTCTCTTCGCGTAAAGGAAAATCCCAAGGAATTAGAAAGTTTTGGTTTTAGTATAAGATATCCCACCAAAAACATAAATGTAAAAATAGAAGCCAAGTTCTTGGTAGTTTGGTGCATGGTTTGCACAAAAAAGTTGTGATATCAAAAAAGCAGGCCAAGTCAAGGGTTTATTAAAGTAATTCTAAGCTCTTCAATAAGGTATCATTTCAAATAACTTGGCCGTTGTAGAGAATAATACAAACTGTCACCTACAACACCACTCTACAACGGCCAAGTTGCATGAAATGATACCTTATTGAAGAGCTTAGAATTACTTTAATAAACCCTTGACTTGGCCTGCTTTTTTGATATCACAACTTTTTTGTGCAAACCATGCACCAAACTACCAAGAACTTGGCTTCTATTTTTACATTTATGTTTTTGGTGGGATATCATGACTTTTTGTCGGTAATTTAAATTGATCTAAATATAAATTTACTATTATTCAATATTCTTATAATTATGGGAGTGGGTAACATAACTTTTTCAAGTACGACGGCTTTAATTGCAAATATCTCGAGACATACATATTTAGGAAACATAGTTTTAAAGAAACCTTAACTTTATTTTACAAGACCTATCTAATGACACCCCACTCGATATAGTAGGTAAAAAAAATAAAAATACCCCCCCCCATATATTTTTTTACTTCTTTTGAATTTTTCCACAATTCTTACATTATAATCTATCATCATACCAAATTTGAACTTTGTAGGTCATTACAAGACCTATCTAATGACACCCCACTCGATATAGTAGGTAAAAAAATTAAAAATGCCCCCTTTTCCCCCCCCTATATATATTTTTTTACTTTTTTGAATTTTTCCATAATTGTTTCATTACAATCTATCATCATACCAAATTTGAACTTTGTAAGTCATCTGGAAGTAGGTTAGGTTTTTGATCTATATGTCAGTCAGTCAGTCAGTCAGTCAGTCAGTCAGTCAATCATAAAAATGCCGATATTCAGACGTTAATATCTATTTAACCGATAAAGCTATGTTTATAAAATTTTGTATACTTGTTTACGTAAGGGGTCCTGATATGTAAACCAAATTTGGTGTATTTACGTTGAATAGTTTTTGAGTTATTGAGGGGTCAAAAGTGACTCCAAATGGTTCCTGTAAAATAACACACGGTGCTGCCCGCCAGTTCTCTGCGTTTGGCTTGAACTTGGCTGGACACGCTACCGCGTGTCTAGATAATTATACAATTTTAGCAATGGCTTGACTGACACAAACGTAGACGACCATGGTAAAAATTATATCTACTTTTATCAGGCTGATGACTATCTGTCTACCCCGTAAAAAATGCCTGATTCGTATGTAAATATGTCCTAACGAATAGATTCAAAGACCATCATCATAATAGCCATTTGGCCAATACAAAATGGGCTTGTTTATAATGAAAATTAAATTCACATTTGCGAGATGCTAATCGGGTAATAAACTACTTTAGGTAAGATTGCGTGTATCATTTTGATGTGATAAAGGACCCCGATGCAACATTCCTCACTCAGGATTTGTAAGCGTAATAGGGTTGTCGACATATATCGGAAATTTTAATATCGATATTTGATATTGAATTATCTCATCTGATATTAATTTCTGGTACCCCAAGTCTAAATAATTCTGGAAAAAGTAAAGTTCTTACCAAAATGCGACAGAATTCGTAGTCTCTATCATTCATCTTAAAATTCACCATTAGCAGATCTATCGATACTATCAGTTTTGGCAAAACAACAGATTGTAGCATTATCGGGCGACAAAACAACACCTGAACAACATATCGATGGTTTCAGCGTCTAAATCGATAGTCAATCGACCAGCAACAATGTTTAGGAGCGGCTTCTTACCCATGCTACGTGTTACATACAAATACCGCGAACAATATGCGAAATCGTTCGTAAATCAATGGGGATTTAAACCTGATCGTCGCGTTTCGTTCATACAGGGCTGTCACACGCGCCACCTCCATACACGACGTGCGAATACAAACGACGATAAAATACCTAAAAAAATAAATATTCCTAAACGATATTCAGACATGATATGTCGCTGTTTTGATGTAAGACTTTGCCTAGATTTTTGTTTATTTCATGTATTGAGAATGATACACCATCGGCCGATTTATTTGGCTTTATAAGTAACTTTTCAAAGAATTTTTGAAATCGGTCCTATAGTTTTTTCGTTACAATACAAACGTACCAAAAGTTTTATATAAATGAGTGAACAAAATATATTTGACTTAAGCTGTTCACTTGGGCCTTGTATAGAATAGTTAGAACCCTTCTCTCTTGCCACCTCGAATACATGCCACAAGTGCACGTGGGAATTGTTTTGTAAACAAACACATACGTTCATTATTATGTATGTATGTGCAATAAATCACAAAATCAATCAAATATAGAACTTTTATTGTTTACAAACAGTTAGTACGAAAATATCGCGTGTTAAGAAAGTATAACCTAGTGCAGTTGTTTTTTTAAACAAGCTTAGGAGAAAATAACACTCTTTATTATTTATCGTTCAGGCTAGGAAAATCGCATCAATATTGGTTGAAGCGGTATGTTGCGAAGCGGTAACATGCAACAGACAGATAGACATAAACGGAATACAATTCAGAAAATTCAGCCGGCAGTCAGAATCAAGTTGGAAACCATCTCGCTAAGTGATATTATCAAAATTGTGTGAGAATACAATCAATTACCTCCTAACCGAGAGCCTAGTCAATAACCACGAGACTTCAGAGCCAGTGCGAGGATTTACATAGAATGTCCTGACTATCACAAGTTGCTACCGGAGACCGCATGCACCAAGGCAATAATTTTAATTCCACAATCAATCCGACAAACTTTAACCGTCATAGTTGGGTTAAACCACTTTTCATAACCGACTAAAGAAGTGGCCTTACGAATAAACTGGGGACAATTTCGTAATAAGGGGAAGTCCGTGCCTGGTGCAGGTTCTACTTATTACGCGATTTAATTTATTTGTCGATTCCACCTTGTCTGGGACCTATTACGTTAAGACGGTGGATGTCCGCGACGTTACTGTCAGATAAGGCATTTGCCTTTTTATACTATCATAGTTTCCAAATAGCGCTGTGTCAACATTAGTTATTTTATAATCCTGACGTAGGTACTTAGTTTAGGTACGCAATGTCGAGTATTCACGTAATATTGCGCGAAACAAGTAAGAATTTTGACTAGCATGGAACATGCCAAATATTTTGATATTCATTTTTATAGCATACCACTAGCTTAAAAGACTGCCGAGAGAAAGACAGAAGATAGAATATGAGACGGGCTTATGGACATCCTATAAGCCCTTCTCTATGGTGCCTCTGTGACAGGTATTTTTAGTCACATACAGAAAATTTGAAACCTGCCGAGTTACATTCTGGTTACCAATTTGACACTTTTATTGACGTTTGATTAAATATTGTAAAATATTCATCTTGTAACATAACAAAGTAATTGAGCACAGTTGATTAAAATTATCAGCATAACTAAAGAATGGGAACAGAACACCTACTTATAAATTCTCTTACTAACAAAATGATGTAGCAACCATTTCTTTTTTAGAGTTAGTAGGTAAACAGCTTTTGTAAAAAGTTTTATGATAGGTGCTTAAGTTTTGGAGTAAATTAGGGAAACAACTTTGATATGAAAAACATCTGTTCATGACATAAACTCTTAAAGTGTGGGTACCTAATGTGTTAGCATTTAATAACAATTAAATTACTAAATAAATAAATGAATAATGAGCCTAATAAGTAATTTACCGCATCCAACCTGTTCTAAAGTTTCATAGTTCATATTAGCGGTTTCTTTCGTGCTTTTGTTGAGCTCGCGTAACCTTGATACCTCCTGATAGATGCTTTGAATAAACTTAGTCTGAACTTTTGTTTGTTAAGTCTTTGTAATAACAATTTTTATTCATGAGAATTATTTTTTAACAAATAAAAATTAAATTTTAAATAAATGAGAAAAGTGATCATTGTCTTTAAAATGGTCCCAACCTCGTCAGCATGAAAAAATTATATCCAATGTGACTGCGCGCTGGCTAGTAATTATTAGTAAAGACAAATATATTGAGTAAGGAGAACCAAATATCGTAAAACTTTGATTAGTAACACTAATACTGCAAACAAGGTGATTTTTTACCGGTAGGTAATGGCAGAACCTAAAACAAACAAACAATAACCGACCCCTGGAAACATAAGTTTTTCAAATTGCATGGGTGAATTGAATAGTTATGTGAGTTTTCCGGGGGATAAAGTATTTTCCTGCGATGCAATAAAAAATGCTATCTGACGTACAAGAGTAAAATAGTCACTCTCGCACACACATACGTACAAACTTTCACAATTTATAATATTAAGTTAGTTAATCTTTTAGGAAGCACATGACCGGTGTAGATGGCGAAAAAAAGTAGAGGCCTATACTCAGCAGTAGTGGGTAGATGTAGGCTGAAATGATGATGATGATGTATCTTTTAGAGATCAGCTTAACGTAGTAGAAGAGGTTATTAGAATACGCAGCTTAGGCAACAGATTTGCACGAAATTCATAAATCGAGCACTACTTTCACAAGAAAATCCAATCTACTTACAAAGCAAGCAAATCTGCAGGCTTAGTACAGCTGGGCTTTTAGTAACAAATCCTACCCTGCCGATTTATTTCCTGTTTCTTTTATTAGAAATAAAAATAGTACTTTCGCGCGCGCAATGTGCAAACTAAACTTTTTATAATTTGTGTAACAGTCAAACAGATGTCGGTGCTTGCTCTCTGAAATGATGAGCCTCGTTGAAAAGTGCGATGGTCCGCGGCAAACATCAGAGTGTGACACAAAGGCGCCTATTCCTATGAATATTGAAAAGGCCACCTCATCAGATCAATTACCTCGTGAGACAAGATCGAGATGGTGTTGCCACCTTTCGCGTTCTGGAAGCGCAGATTTATAATTATCAAGGGCAAAAGAGGGGAAAAGAGAGAAACTCTATACCTACAGTAAATTCCCGTTTCAATATTATGTTATAATTATTTACAGATTTTCAAAGAAACTAATTTCTAATCATGTATTACCTATATATCCCACACCAGTTCCTTGACATGTAAATGAAAAAGGTGTCGATAAGATGAGATTTTGTTTAATACAATTTAATTACAAAAGGAGTTAGTTAATCAATAAAATCATAGTTTGAAAAAATAAACAGTTTGAAATTTCCCCTAAAATTAGGGATTTCATTTAAACTGTAAGAGACACCCTAACCCTAATTTTGTAATGTCCTTCTTATCCTTCTTCGTGCTTCTTATAAGTCACTACTGTGCAAGCAAAAGTGCGCAAGGCCGCGCCGATTAAACGGCTCGCTGTAAAATGGCACTTCACAATCTTACCTCTTTATTTTAAAGCACATTCTTCATTGACTAAAAACAAGCAAATCTATACGTTATACGATATGCCTGTAACAGAGAGGCTATAAATAAAAGTCAAGAGCTGAATCTGTGTAATACAGTGTGCTTTTAACTAAACAAAAAACTGCTGTAAATACCTAACTGAACTTTGATAAATTTTAGAAAATAACAACAGTCTTTTAAAAAACAAGGTTTCTGTGACAGATCTTCTACAAATAAAGAAAAAAAATATCTACACGCCTAGCTGTGTAGTATACGCATGAAGGAATAAAATATCCTATTACGATGCTACTACTTATACAAATAAGTATAGTGTATCATTTTGAGTAAGTTAGTTAGTACCCTTATTATTTCGTCTGTATGCTCTGACTACTATTCCTTAAAACCAACTTCTTGGTTAGGTCTAGGTATGCCCGTTGCAGTGTATGTTCGAACTAATTTAGTGTAATCTGAAACACCGACAATATAGCTATTGTTCTCGGCTCGATATTCCTTTAGGCCAGTCCTCCAGTAAATTAGGCTACCAGCTAGGAAGCTACCCAAGTTTCAGTAGGTCACCTGTCCTATACGAGCGCCAAGATATTGTTCGTTACCATCGTAACAATAATCCAACATTTCATGTCATGTTCAGAGAGGTTTCCATTCCTAACACAGAGCTGACTAATCTATTGTCCACACCGTCCCTGTCCAAAGTAGTCTAGTCCATATACAGAAAAGGCCTTTGATATTGAACCAACACTTTTGTGTACTATAAATTTCTATCAAGCATTCGCTATCTTTCTCCGTGACCTAACTAAGCACTTATAACCATTCCTACTTCTATATGTTTTTTTAAGTATAAGCCTTTTTCGACCTATGTTTGTTTGGTAAAAAATACAATAGAATATAAAACAAAGTAAACTATAAAATTTCGTGTAAAAAAAGGTTCGTCGAAAAGCTCTTTATAGGCTTTTATATTATTTCTCTATCCACCCAAAAATATGAATGTGTTGCTTCCAGCTGACAGCTGACGTTCACCTTGTTAAACAAAACTGCACCGCAGTGCATAGGCAAGTTCTCAAATAAAACATTCTTGGTAATGATAACAGGTGTAAACAAAATATTAGCTGACTATGTCTGAGAGGTTAAGGTTTAGCGATGTCATTTAACATGTTACATTGTGTGATGTATACTTATGTTAATTCTATATTTACATGTTTAATAAAAAATAACACTTCAAGTGGCAATATTTTAAAAAAATACTGAACTTTTATGGTAATAACCTATCCATTAAACTGAACCACTTTCCGCTAGGAATAAGTATTTAGGATGAAACTTGAGCAAATTGTAACACAACACAAGTGACATTACAAATACCTACTCAGTTTCAACTTTCCTTCAAAACCCCATAAATCTTATTTTTATAGTAGTAAAAGCCAAATGATATTTATCTCTGGCATTCAGTTACATAGTAACCAGTACGAAATTTAACCCCTACTTCACTTCAGTAGAACTATTATCTTAATTATAGCAAGTAGTAAAATATCAAACATTATAATTTTGTGGAATATGGTTATTGATACTCTCCATACGTACCATGAAAACTTGCCCAGTTTTTACAATTTTCTATGCAGATTATTAATTATTTGGGACCTGTCAATCATTCATTAAAGATAATCATATCATACATTACATTTCACTATAGGTATTACTTCGGAGTACCTCCTACTCTTGAAATATAACACAAAAAGAAGAATTAAATTTAGTGATGGATTAATGCTTGTCCTAATAAGGAAACGAGAGTAATGTAGCATCATGACATCATCAATATCATGATTCGTCATCATCATCACTACAACTAATCTACCGGCTGTAAGGGACAGCGTCCCGCAAACTTATAGGGGTTGCTCAGTCAACGATATTGAACAACTACCACCAGGAATTTTTTTCAGGAAATGAAAATAAAAATTTGCTTTTTCATACAAAATGACCACATTGATCAGACAATTTGTATGGAAAAGCAAATTTTTTTTTACATTTCCTGAAAGAAAATCCTGGTGATATGTGTTCAGTATCGTTGACTGAGCAACCCCTATCAGTTTGCGGGACGCTGTCCCTTACACCCGGTATACATATGATAAATCTCTAGAGGGGTCGTGTCTGTACATTGAATATTTTTGTGAAAGAGTAATTGCAACAGGTATTATTAACAACACCAAGACCAAAACATTTTTTTTTCTGTCTGTCTGTTACCAAATCATGCGTAAACTACTGGAGCGATTTTGATGAGACTTTTTTTATTTGACAAGTGTTACCTAGGTTCAAACTTAGGATAAAAATAATCACGCCATCTGACTAAGAGGGTAGGCAGAAAATTGTATTTTGTTTGTTTTTTAACCGATTTTGATGGAAGTTTTGTTATTCCACTGAGCGTTACCTAGACTCAAAGTGACAATACAAATAATCACGCCACCTGACTTAGGAGGTAGGCAGAAATTTGAATTTGATTGTTTTTTAACCGATTTTGACTTATCGGGAGTCGAACGTAGGATAGAAATAATAACGCTACCTGACTTAGGGTATGGGCAGAAAATTGATTTCTTATTGTTACCTAGACTCATTTAATTGATTCTAACATTGAGTAAGTTCCCCAGTTTGTGTAGAAAACACGCAGTGTCGAATATACTGAAAACGCTTCTCCGCGCGTAGCAGCGGGATCTGCTAGCCCGCGCGCGAAAGCGTGTTTTTCATACGAGGACAAAGACCAGACAAGTACAGTATGATCGACACTGCGTGTTTTCTATACAAACCGGGCGTACGAAGTCGCGGGCACAGCTAGTATTATTATAAAACAATGATCATGAGATAGCAGAAGGACACTACTAACTGTGCCGTAAGAGTTACGATTTTTAGAAGATGATAATTACATTGCAAGATTTTTACTACTTTCTTTTCAAACTAGTTAGTTTTTCTCCCGTGGTAAAACGGTATTTGCTAGGTCTGGATAATGTTCTTTCTAATGTAAAAATATTTAGTATGTATCTGTCCATTTCTTTCATTTATGAAATTCTAAAAAAGCTCTTTACTAAAAAAGAACCAACTGCGAAAAAATCCGTCATGAAAAGTAAAACTATGGATCTACTATCACTACTAAATTTACAACAACGAAATAGATTTAAAATTCACCAATATAGGTTGTCAAGCTTTGGTTAGGTTAGGTCAGGCTCTCAACAATAAATATATTACCAACGACGATTATTTTTGGTACAAAGAATCTATATTCAGAAATGCTGCCCTACTCTTGAAAGAAACAAACGAATACCAATCTATTTTCTGGATAGCAATAACAGTTATTTCGGCGACAATTTTGAATAATAAAAAAATGGGTGGGATGCAGTGGCCGGTAGATGAGATACATTCGGCGGTGGCTACAAAACATTTATTATGTTTTGCGAGTAGATTGGAGCGCCGGAGCGTGATTGCGCCCCTCCCATGCTAAGATAGACACACACAACTCCGAGACACGGGCAAAACATAAACACTAAGTACTTGATTTAATATCCGCACAATATTGTAAATGGGCAAATTTCTGGCCGTGGCTGCTAATTATAACTCGCAGGCTGTAGATGTATCTAAATTATCTATCACATATTCAGGTTTTTTTGTGTGAGTTGGACCATTTCTTTATCAGATCAAGTGCTGCAAGTAGTGGAGAAATAATAAAAAAATGTGACTGGACCTGGATAGCATTTCCACAACACTGCGTCAGTTAATTCATTATAATATAATAGAGTAAACTATTCGGAAAACAAATTAGTGTAAA
The DNA here is from genome assembly GCA_029255725.1 of Scrobipalpa atriplicella. Lineage (NCBI taxonomy): Eukaryota > Metazoa > Arthropoda > Insecta > Lepidoptera > Gelechiidae > Scrobipalpa > Scrobipalpa atriplicella. The sequence continues at coordinate 50,527 of JARACY010000249.1, forward strand.
AGTATAAATAATAATCCCTCTATTATCCTTTATCTTGGTCAACTGTTTAATGATATTACTGCATATTTGATACAATAATGTTACGAAAGTATCATTATTGTGGAAATTTACTAATTAATCTTTAATCTTCTTATTTTTATGTCGTGAGCTTTTATTAATTAAATACCTATTATGAACGACAGAGAATAAATTCAAAATCAACAGATGTTTCATGAAAGTAATTCATACCTCTATTTTGTTAATTTACAGTCCCTAATATTTTTGTTTTGTTTGTTTGTTTTTGATGAACTCAAAAAAACATTATGAAATTAAAAAAAAAATACAATTTTCTGGAGTAACATACGCTACTTTCTCCGTTACCTAAATGGGTAGGTTAGGTAAAGAGAGAATTTTCTTATTATCGATCTCACTATGGGGAATAACATTTTCTAGATAACTCCGATTTTCAATTTTCAGTGAAAGTAGTTTTTACAGTGAAAAATACAAATAGGTAAAGTAAAAATGAATTCTTTGAAACAGCTAGAGTGGGATTGTTGTCACGCATAAAATTTGCCGCTTTTTAGCAAAACACAGTTTTTAGTTGAAACCTGTGTAGTGTACAATTTATAAAATCAGGAAAAGAAATTGTCAATCAACCAATAATGACGGAGCAACAAAAATACATAAGACAAATATTTGCGTAACTATGGGAGTAGGCAGAGCGACAACAACCTCATTATATAACGTTTTCGCCACGTCTGACTAACCTAACCTAACCTTAGAAAAAACGAACCGTGTATATAGATGGCTATAGTGATAAAGTCCATTCGTGTGATTTTACTGCGCGAGATCCTTCTAACACTTCTAGACTTTTTAAGTGCAATGGCAGTGTAGGATATAATCTGTAAGTCAATAAGATTAAACACGCCCCCTATTCGATAAAAACAAACGTTAGAATGTCAAGTACAAAATCGTTTCAATTTCAGAGGTTTAGTTTCAGTCATAATCATAATAATCATTTTATGATGTCGATTTTAGCTACCAGTAACACGTAAAATAAGTATTATTATTAGTACTGTTACTTACTAAGTTAAAATTGATGAAAAGGGATAGAAAATAAAATATCATTTGTTCGAGATAGTTGTCGTAATAGTCTTGTGATAGAAATAGGCACATGATTTTAGGGTCAAATTGGTAAAAATAAAATACTGACCTTTAGGTAGCAAACGCAATTTTCAATCAATAAAAGTCTTCTGTTGATAGTATATTTAAAATATTACTTTAACTAAGTTAAAACATGGTAAAGTAAGACAGAAATAGCCGTCTGAAATGGCCAGTACACCAGTACACCTACGCAAAATTAACCAGCTTTAGATATACCGGGTGTGAAGGACAGTTTCCCGCATATTGATAGGGGTTGCTCAGTCAACGAAACTAAACAACTTTCAACGGGAAATTCTTTCAGGAAATGAAAAAAAAAGGCTTTTCCATACAAATTGTCTGATAGAGGTGGTCATTTTATATGGGAAAGTCAAAATTTCCTGTTTTATTTCATTTCCTAAAAAAAACCTGGCGTAAGTTGTTCAGTTTCGTTGACTGAGCAACCTCTTGTCGGGTTTGCGGTTTTACATCCCGTATACCGGGTGTAAGGGACAGCGTCCCGAAAACTGATAGGGGTTGCTCAGTTAACGAAACTGAACAACTATCACCAGTTTTTTTTTTAATTGCTTTTCCATACAAATTGTCTGATCGAGGTGGTCATTTTGTGTGAAAAAGCAAAATTTCACTTCCTGTAATTTTTTTCCTGGTGATAGTTGTTCAGTTTCGTTGACTGAGTAACCCCTATTAGTTTGCGGGACGCTGTCCCTTAAACGCCGTATATATGCAGCCGTAAGTCTGGCAAAAACCAGAATACTCATACCAGCTGTTTGTTAGGCAATGAACATAAAACGGTGTCGTCATTCTTTATGATCTATTCTACTAGTAATAATTATGCAACAACCATGGCCTATATCTTCGGTATATTTTCAGTTTTCGTGCTATAGTACAGTCTGTATCATTTTTACTCGTAACTGAATCCATAGTTTTCTTTCCTTGGTAGGTATATAATATAGTCTTATTTCCTGCGAGTTTTGAAAAGACCAATTTTCGCCTATCTGTAACTACAGGACACTGTAATTCAATAATTTTATGCATATAAATAACTACAATAAATTGTGTTTTCAACGAATAATGAATTCTTACTGATAGTAGAGTCGCTTTAGTGTGCGTGTATAAATAGGTGGGCGTCCAAGTAAAAAGGATAATAATCTATAAGAATAGCTGGTAATATTTTAAATACTTCTTCAACTTAGCAGTTAAATAGAAACTGATGTGAAATCATTTTACTAACAAGAAGATTATTTTGAATACAACAGGTAGTAAATAAAGAAACATTATGGGCCATCTTTTTTATGTGTACCTACTTACTTAGCTTAGGTATAATAAGGCGGTTATACCCTGATACCAGGGTTTATTTCGTCAACTCAACAATCCACATGATATCCACGTGATTAGATAATAATTCTTTTCAGAAATATAGCCAGATTGATACTTGCAAGCACCCTGTGGAAACCACAAAACACAAGACGACGTTGTGAAGATCGAGTGAAAAGGTTTTTACAAAAGATTGGCAACTGCAGGCTCAAAATAGGGGAATATGGGTGATGAAATTGAGAAGAGGGACACCTTTACCCAGCAGTGGGATGGTCCAGGCAAGAAAGATAAGGATACTTACGTGGAATCTGCACAGCTTTACGGTTGAAGCTCCTCTGGGCGTGCACCAGGGTCGCAGCGGCGAGCAGCACGACCCAGGAGGCCGGCGCCCTGACTATTATCATTTTATTTCCTGCTGTGTAGTTGCATCAGTTTCCTTCTGACCGGTTCGCTACACAAATTGCCGACAGAGTTCAACATTAACTGGTCACTTATGAAATTAACCAATCAACTAGCGTAACTTGAGCTACGCTGACAGAGTTTCCCGATTTGCCGATTTTCGCTTCTCTACACAGTTTGTATCGAATAAGGGTAACAATTAAACCAGCCGGTCACATACAGTAATACGAGATGTTTAATATACACTATATGGATTTGTGAGACAATTGTGTTTTTATTATTCGATGTTGGTTTTCGAGATGAGACTTTTCATGAGTTTTTCGCAACGTCTAAGTAGGAAGAAAACACTAAGAAATTATTTGATACTTTCCTTGGGAGTTAATTATAATTATAACCATTTTTGCAAGGTATTTATGACAAAGAAACAAATAAGGAAATATTTTTATAAACTTAACATCTAAATAGGTGATTCTTTACCGACAAGGTAGGGTAGGCTCACCAGTGAATGAACACTTAAGGAATTCTTCAACTTTAATGCATCAGATTCCTTTCCCTAAAAGCTCTGAATCTCTGGAGTATCGATTGCCTTAAATGTCAAATTCCCTAAATTCCAATTTCCATAAATTAATTATTTCTCTGAATGTCTCTTGATTCACACTGACTGGCTCGCATTGGTCCGGCTTGGAACGAAACTGTACGGACAGAGCCTGTCGTATCAATGTCAAAACTATTTAGCTAAACTAAACTACAGCTGTCAACCGAAATAAAGATCTTGTGGAGATCTATAATTTGTCCCTGCACACGAGTAGTATAGGATCGATTGTTTCCGAGATATGGCCGACTTAAGTTTGACAGCTGTTACCCTAATTGAAAGTCTCGTCAAGACCTATTAGCTCGAGCAAGGAATCTTGGAGCCCATAGAACAATTTAAGTAATACATGGGTGTTTTTATTTTTGCTAAGTTTTAGGGAAGGGTGTCCTTATTAACATACTAAAAGTTCTGGTGAATACGCATCCTGCTAACGGGTGGAGGGGGGTTTACAGGTACGGATTTGTCGTTTTGACTTGAAAACAGCGGCATATAGCAAAATGAGTTTTGAGAATGGAGTAATCTACGTGAACAAACATTTTTTTCTAGGATCAATACTTAAAAAGATATGGAGGAATGAAAATGTACGAGAATCAATGAAGGATGTCCGAACTGACAGACTGATTGACGGATACATCAACGCAGAGCCTAAACTATTAAAGGTAGAGCTCAGGTGTTAATTTATTGGGGGGTGTTCATTCACTGGTGGGCCTACCCTAACGGTTTATTGTAAAAAATATCTTTACATATCTCATGCTCAGTAAGTGGTTCATACAACCCTAAAACCCGGGATGTAAGTGGTACTTTGCATCATAGGTTTTGAAACCTATGCTGCAAAGTAATTTGAATAAGGAACTGTCAAATTGCAAGAAAAAAAAAGTTGATAGCCTTATTTCAAACACACGGAATCGGATGATTAATCGAATCGGAATCGATTTTAAAACAAATTCTATTCGAATTTATTTAAATATCGAACTGGCCAGTACTAAATATGACGCATAGAGTCACGGAATAAGGCCATAAAAATGTAAACATAGGATTATGAAAATTATGAAATTTTTACTCTGTGGTTTTTATAACATATTTATAACCTCAAAACTTGAGTTTGTCGATTTATTACTTAGCATTTTATTATAAAACATTAACAAATTAAACAGTCAGTATACTTAACAAAATGTCTACTTGCAAATTAGATAATTTTTCTTACGCGAATGCATATATTTGTGATGGTTAAATTCGCTCATAGTGAGTTGGTATTGCCTACTGTTTCGTCGTAATTTCATGTTTTAATTTTCTTATATTTTCCCATAATTTTAACTTATCTTTCATTCGATATGTAAAGCATAGTGCTTACCTCATGGTGTAAGTCATCAAATGCATACTCGTACCATTAGCGCCCTCGCTGCGCTCGGGCGCCAAAAACCTCGTATGCATTTGATGACTTACATCCTTTGGTTAGCAATATACTATTAAAACCTATTTATATTTACTGACAGGTTTGCAAGTTCCGATGCTATATTTTTTGTTCTAAATGCTTGACAATACATGATGTCCTGTTGAAAAATAGTTGATTTTACTGTCCATCATCGCTCGAATCAGGCCCGGTCCGACTCGTTCATCTTTGTCAGTTCTCGATTAAAGCGATCCGCTCTGCTAACAGGCGCAACTAGCAACACTTTCTCATAAATCTAAAATTTTAATTACAAGTCGATGTGCTGTAAGTTTATTTTTTTGTTTATGAAGAAGGGCCCTGGGCTTCAATAATATCGAAAAATATGTCGGTATCAAGAAAAATGGTTTCTTGCTTCGGAGAGCACGGGATAAGCCAAAGTTCTGTCCCGAAAGTGGTCGCTTGGTCGCTAGACAAACCATGAGTATCGATACTTGAAGCGGTATCCACGATTCCCTTAAAAATATATTTTTTAGGTAGGTAAACGTGTTATGAATGGTGACTCCGCGACATTTAACCTTAAATTTTGGACAATCAGTTAAATTACATAATGTTAAGTAGTAAACTGATCAGCAAAAACGTGATCGTGTTGTGAATGAGTTACATCTCCAAAGTTATTAAATATGTCAAAGGTTTAGAGATAAAAATATACCGGTGATAACAATCCAACTTATTGTGCCGCCTGTAATAAAACTTTAATTTACGATGGATAATTATCTGACTAAATTATATTTTAGTTACAGTTTAATGCTTTTCTCAAGAACCTAACTAGAAGTAGAAATTGAGAAAGAATACATGTGCCTTAAAATTTCGACTATTGCAAAACATTTCAACATAAACTAAACACCCCAATTTGTCTAGAAAATATAAAACATGTTTGAAAGGGATAAAATGTGTGTAAGTAGAGTATGAAGACTTCAAGCTGCCTTCAATCGGCTTAGGTACCGCTAGTGGCACCAGTTTGCGTGTTGTATCGCTTGTATGCACATGCAGCCTAGACGGCCAGGCACATCTGTCATTGGTCAGTCTGTCAACACTTTACCAAGTGTTTTTACTTTTATTACTAGTTTATTGCGGTTGAAGTGGCCGATGGGTCTAATCACCACAACTCGCCGTGATAGCGCATGGTGCGTGGTGCCATCGAACTCTGTCGTCGTTTAATACATCGACTGGTGCAAGACTCGTATGTTATGATTGAAATCAATTGAAATTATCTCTTGATGTCTAGTGGTATGAGTTTTGAGCCCTCTGCTCCGAGGCTGTATTTCTTTTACATCTTTGTAAATTTTTCTTCTGTACTTTCCCGTTATTTGTCTGTTTTACTTATTTATTTATTTTATAATTTGTCTCATATTTTTGTTTTAAATTTCTTAAACTGTTTATGGTATCTGTAGCTACATACCCAATCTGAATGTCATTTGTTTTCGTGGATAAAGAATCTAAACGGCTTTCAATTCTACATTGAGTTCCTAAATTAACGTTATTGGTCAGAGTGTCCAAATTAGGCAATTTTCGCCCCGAAATATCGAGGTAAGGTATAAATAAACATTATCGTGGTGAAAAACACTAATTTGATTATTGTCATTGGAATCTATTTTCGATTTTAGTTTAGCGCGGAGAGGTCAGTCATTCATCATTATTTATCAACTAAGTAAGTATTTCCTCTGTTCTGATAGTGCTATTTTTTTTATAGGTATTCAACTAATAAAAGTGTTTTATTTTAATAATAATAGCCTCATATGAGTGCTACACCAGAAATCAAAATCTAAAAAAAATGTGATTGTAAGCATCTTATTTTTTCACAATTTGCAACAAAAAAATATTTACCTGAGTTAAGAAAAATACTCTGTAGTATAAATTTATTAAAAAAATAATACATGAGTAGGTACTAGGTGCATAAGTAGTTAAATGTTGTTTGTCATTTTACAGTGATATTCATACGTACATATTATGGTACACAAAATCACGCCTTTATCCCTACCTAATGGGGTAGGCAAAGCGAAAATGACCCAAAGGTCATTCCGCCACGTCTGACAAGTTTTGAGGGTGATTTTGTATATTGCTATAGTGACGAGTTGACAGCCCATCGCCTAAATGCCAATACACTGAAACCCTCAAATCCCTTAGCTGGTTTTTACAGCATGCCCGGGAGGAGATGCCGCTGGCACATTCTATGTTTTTCTGTCACTCCCAGTTTTACGTAGGTACTTATTACAAGAACGTCTCTCGTTGCGCCGAACCTATTATTTGGTATAAAAAAATACGTTGTTAACCAGTCTGTAGTTATTGTGTTCGTCAGCACTGCTGTCAATAGTAAATCACTCAGATTTTTATTACTAATTTGTTTCTGTGTAATCCGATATTTTAGTTAAATTGAGTTTTATGACTGACAGAATACGGAAATAGGAATGCTTTATGACTGGCTCGATAGCTCAGTGGATAGTGATCCTGCCAGTTGTCGGGAAGGTCGTTGATTCAATATCCGCGCAATACAAATACGTATTTTATAAGCATAATAGGTATTTGTGTTAAAGCGACTTAAATAGTGAGTTTGTACAATAAAGTTTGACTTAGTTAATTAATTCAATTTATATTTATGTTTTCTGTCTTATGAATCAAACTTTTAATTTTGCTTGAATCAATGCGAAAAAGAGCAATTTTTAAATAACAAATGAAGTCATATTCTTGGATCAAACCTAGTCATACATAGGTACATACATAAAATCATGCCTAAACATAGATCGTTCCACCACGTCTGACAAGTTTTGAGGGTTATTACAGCTGATGATTATGTATATTGCTGTAGTGACGGGTTGTCAGCCCATCGCAAAATGCAATACACGGAAATCCTCGAATCCCTTAGCTGGTTTTTACAGCATGCCCTGGAGGAGATGCAGCTGGCACATTCTATGTTTTTTCTATCACTCCCAGCCCAGCATGGAAGTATCCTAGTCATAGATCTTATAATAATATAGTATAGCAACAAGTACCTATACAGGTATTAGTGCTTCCTGTCCTGCAGGAAAGATTTTCTCTCAAGAACTAAAAATAAAATCCTAACGACACACCTACAAACTAAGGCAATTCAACTGTATTTCCTGCAGATTATGAAACAAAACGCAGTTCCCTACGAATGAATTTTATAAAATGTAACCTAATAATAGAAAGTAAGAAATTCTTTGGAATCTAAGAAAGCATCTGATGAACCCCAAGAAAAGAAAAACATTTTCTTACTGAGCAGAAAGAGACTGTCGACCACCTAAATTGATGAATATTGTAGAAAATATATTGAAAATAACAGTAAATAAACTTAGTTTCAGTGTAAGTATTGCAGTTTAGGCGATGGGTTGGAAACCCATTACAACAACAATAGTTCCCTATTGTTCGAACAACCACTGATTAAAATGATCTTAAACCCAAAATTCGCTTTAGCACTGACATTGACGCTCTGTTTACTCATGTGATTACGATGTAACTACACCTTTCTTTTCTGGGCGCAAGATATTTTCCCACAGTAAAAAGTAGTCCTTATCCCACAATAACAGCTCTACATGAAACCTAAGATACGCCACTTCCGTCTATGGACGGACAGTGATGTAAAAAAAAGTCGTCGTCATAATCAAACCGAGATAAATGATGTCAGCGCGGCTCACTCAAGGTTGATAAGGATTATCATCTTATCAGCGAGATAAAGAACCGCATAACAGCCTAAAAACGAGACCTTTCGGAAAACAACTAATCAACATTCATGCTGGACTGATTTTCTTTCCCGGACTTACTGCGAATGTCAGTTACTTTAAAAAACAGTAGTTTAAGGTTCTAGGTGGAATAACGAATGGATAGATGTATTGTAATTTAGGCAATGGTCTGATAATCCGTTAACAAAGAGCCTTAGCTTTAAATACTTAGGATTAGGTAGGTAGTATTCTGAAGTGACCCGTAAAGTTTGTGCTTTGTCTGCCCACTGCCTACCTAACTTATATTAGACGTTAATTTATGAACCTCTATGCACATCACTATGCACATGAAGATAATTTTTACTAGGTTCTTGTACAAAGCATGCCTAATGATAACGACATTAACGCACAATTTTCTTTCAATAAACAAAACTAAAAAAAAAACACATTTTGCGTTACCTCACTGACATAAACATCGCGATGGCGGCGACGAAAAAAGACCAACAATACAAGTCATGGGAACGATTATATTTATCACGTTGAGGCCCTTGAAAATGCCAGCATCTGGTTTTCACATGAACGAGATGGATGCTATATACGTCAGGGGATCGGGTTCCCGCGGTTGCACACAGAAAAACAAAAACTATGAACCAGACTCACGACGGCCCCCACAGCCTAGTTGGCAGTGTATCTGCCTGCTACGCAGAGGGTCCCGGGTTCGATTCTCGGCCGGGCAGACATTTAAATGATGAATTTAAATGTCTGTTTCTGGGTCTGGGCGTTATTTGTGGTTGTTTCTGTGTATGTCCATGGCACCCCGATACAGGGGAATCCTAGTGGGGGCTATGAGTGTTGTTGTGTTTGTTTGTTTGTCTCAATGGAGAAAGACCAACCACACCACAGACTACGCAGAGTAAATGCTAAACATACAGGGTGTTAGGGAACAGCTATCCTTAAACTGACAGGGATTCCTCAGTCTACAAAACTACGGAACTTTCACGAAGAAATACTTTTAGAAAATAAAAAAATACTTTACAAATTGTGCGATCATTTTGAATGGGATAGTCCTTCTTTATTTTCATTTCCTGTAAGAATGTCGAGTCAATGCATTATTTCAGCTTTTATTTTGCTCTTTTGGTTTTTTTAAATTCCTGCGTGCAAAACCAATTAAAAGATTAACTAAAAAAGGTAAGTATAAGATCTTCCAGCCGATACTTTGTTTGACCTATCGTAATGAAGTCCTACTTGCAGGCATAAGGACATGACGTAATAAGGATTCCTTGTCACAGAGATGCCATCGAAAATCAAATACAGAGGTATTAGTGTAAACACCAATATGTTAATGTGTGTTTACAAGAAACACGAATTTTACCTGCGATCAAATCCTAAGTAAGCATAAATAAACTCGATAATAAATATCACTACGTTGGGTAAAGATGATTTGACTATTTATTTAAAGAACCTTTTTATCAGATATAGTTATAAAACATTTTCATCGTTTTGAATAATATACCAAACAAATGATAGTTCAGGTTTCTGGGTTTGCACCCGCCAGGTTTTTTAATTTACAAATATTTTGTATAGAATATAATTATGTATCTAAGCTGTAAAGTTCAATAAACTTCTAAATAAATAGTTAAATTAATAATATTAATCTAATTTGTGATAGTTTTTCGGAAACTCAGATTTTAATTATTGTAATAATAATAATGTCGTATATTCCTAAATATAACAACAGTATAAACGAAGTCAGTTTCATTTCATATCCCTTAAATAGGTCGAAGTAAAATTACCGAGACAAGGTTGTTTCCAAACTATGTAAAAAATAATCAAATAGATTGCCCAAAAACGTCTTCGCATGCCACATTAAAGGACTCCCCTAGGCTAAGCGACGCCCCTACAGTAAAAAAATCTTTACTCACTGAAAAATTAATGGAAAATCTAATAGATCAGACTGAAGAATTTAAAGCAAAGAAGATAAATTAGAAACTCATAAACCAGCAATGTATAGTATGTCATAGTAAATGATAAAAAAAACGTAAAGCTACAACTTTTAGCACTTTTGCTATCTGTAACTACAGTGAACACAAAATTACTAATTTTTAAAGCTTAAAATTAAACATAGGTATCTAATCGAAGATCCAGTGCTTAAAATAACCTGATGACCTTATAGTTCAATCCGATCTACCAGATTTTCAATTTGTTGCGTTTACAGTGTGTATGTAGATTATGATTTTTCGACTGTTGGGGGCACCACTTAGCCTAGGGGAGTCCCTCAAGGTATTTAAATTAAGCGAGTGTACCTAAGTTGGTACCACTGTTCACCGTGCAACGAAAACTTCTTGTCATTCTGTACTTTTATAAATGGATTATTTTGGAAGTATTCTTTGAACTTACACACGTAATCTTTTCAATACCATGCTACTGTATATTTACTTAAAGATGGTTCGAAATAAATTTTACTTGTATCAATTAGGCTAATTATAGAGGTAGCAGAAGATTTTTTATCGGCCTGTGACTTATGACAATTTTCTATGACATTTTTCCTTGACTCCTTAAGTGGACCAACATAGTCCTAGCAATTTCACTTTTCTACCAAACATAAACAAAGGAATTTTAGCGAACTTTCTTCGCATAAGACTTATCAGAAACGTTGTTAAGGACACTAATTCAATGAATTGGACTATAAAAGTTGCAGAAGCTTGTTTTTGAACTGCGACTTACATAAATGTCAATTTTCGGTGACATTTTCCCTTAAATACTTTAGTGCAGCAACATAACCAATTTATGTTTTCAATTCCTAGCAATTTCACTTTTCCACCAAACATAAACAAAGGAATTTAGCGTTCTTCCGAATTTTGACAAAAACGTTGATACTGATATTAATTTGGCGGTGGGCGGGGTTTGCGTGATCCTTACGCCGCCCCCGCCCGCCCTACCGCCTCCCCCCGTGACCCCTAACAGTGGTGACATGGAAAAATATAAACACGATTCTTTAAAAAAAACATCCACCACGTTGTCTTTGACTGAACATTACTAAAAACATATGTTAGATAGAATTAATAAAATAAAATAATTTAATTCGAATGATCGCAGTTGTATATTTGACAAGATAACAGAAGTTTGACAGCGTACAGTTTAATATTCATAATTAAAACAGATCTAGATTTCTACATTTTCTTGTAGGCTGTATAAAAGACATTGCTAAATAGACTTGTTTTAAGTAGGTGTACTTATACTTACCTACTATTTAAAATATACATATAATATTATTTAGTAGACTTGTACCTACCCAGAAATATAATATAAGTGGTTGGTCATGACATAAAATAATGTTATAATAAATATCTTCAATACTTATCTATTATTATTTTGACATTATGTTCTTTTGAGAGAAAAGCTCAAACATACTACCCAACATCTTATACAATTCAATAATAGTGTGAATTTATGTCGTAGGCGGCAAATTCAATTAAAACTTGCAAAAGGTACCTACTTCGAATCTTGTTTACTCATTGTACAATAATAGGTTAGTAAGTTACTCTGCAGAGGTATAAGTATTCAATAGAAGACTCTTATTCACTCAGACTTCCGTGCTGGACTGTGGGAGTGATAGAAAAACATAGAATGTGACAGCTGCATGTCCTCCCGGGCATGCTGTAAAAATCTGCTAAGGGATTCGAGGGTTTCAGTATTGTAATTTAGGCGATGGGCTGACAACCTGTCACTATAGCAATGTACAGATGATCTACAGATCTATCTGGAACAACCCTCAAAACTTGTCAGACGTGGCGGAACGACCTGTTTAGATCGTTTACGCTCTGCCTACCCCGTTAGGGATAAAGGCGTGATTATATGTATGTATGTATGTAGTCTTACTCATTTGCTCGAAAGAGACGCGTCGCTGTATGAGCCATGGGTTCGTGATTCAATGATTGTGGATGCGATTAGGTATCATACCATACATGAGCATTGATTCTGGCTTTAGTCACAGATTACTTATGACCGCGGCGGGCTTTAGTTCATATTAATGTGAATGAAATTTTAAAACCTACTTCAACTTTTTTGTGAAGGTCTGTTTTTTTTGTGAAGTTCTGTAAAGTACCTAGGTATATACTAGTATATTACGCAAGGTACTTATAGACGATCGAAAGCACCAAGTGAAACTGCCTATGTAATTATCTACCCTTTTTTTTTCTAGCAATCACCTCCTATACAAACCTATGGAAATCCCGCGAGTCTATTTTAGGATACTGACCGAAACTATTAGCTATTCTATGGTGCTAAGCCATAATGAAATTCACTCAAGCCTGTCTAGACGAGATACCAGTACGCCTAGGTGATGTGGCATAAACAAGCTGACCAGCTCAGTTTAACAATACCCAGAACCCCTTGTAATACGGCCCGGGCTGTCGCTAAGTCGTTGTACCTACTCTTGCATGCCATTGCAACGAAAATCCTCTTTAGTAATATAAAAAAGATTGGAATAAAAGTTTAGCGATTTTCTATTGACTTTAATCTTTTCTTTAGACAAAATTCCTATCCTATACATTGGAGTACTTTTAATCTTTACTATAATATACTTTAAAGTAACGTAAAATAAACGTAAAGTAACGTAAAGTAAGTTACATAATAACTTGTTACTTTAAAGTATATTAGTAAAGATTAAAACCGGAAAAGGAAAAGTTGTTTGTTGTTATCACGAACACTTTAGTAAAGCCATATCATATTAGCCTACATGTCAAATCATTTAGAACTCTGACACCAGGGTTCATCTGGTCGTTCGACTCAAAAACCCACACGACATGAAGAAGATTATACATTCAATTTATCCAGCAACCACGAATCACTGGCGCAACTTCATGATTAGTTTACTAGGCAAAAAAAGAGACATAACATTTCATAGCGATAGACTTCTTAGTAACATTATCGCCCTTGCTGAATAAATTGGTCAGGCGTATTACAAGGAGCACAGTTTACCGTGTCAATGCGCCGATAAGTTTATTTATACAGATCTTCGTGACCCGGTGTTTATCTGACTCTAGGGTCTGTTAGGGCCATGCTCGACTGATATTTATAATCTATATGTGTCAGGACCGGAGGCTTGAAAACAGAACGCGGCACCCGCTACCGAGAAATTGATTACTCGCACAGTCGTATAGAAACAACTGCAAGGAAACAGGGTGGCACAATGCTACACGGCGGATAAAAACTGCGAGTCGGTAGGTTCTAAGTTCATACGTATAAAATATAAATAAATAACATATATAACAATTACTCGCAGATTCAGGTCTTATCTCTATTTGTTTTTAATTTATTGACTTATTTAACCTTCTATAACAAATCGTCCAAAATTATTCAACTAAAATGTTTTTAGGCACTACTTATAAACTGAACTTTTACTAGCGAAAGTTAGTACTGACCCCTTTAAGGATCTTCTTATAAACGAGTGGGTTTTCGAGTCGATGACGATAAAAGCAGACTACCTACTTTACCTCAGAAAGAGGGCTTCATTTTAATGTATTATGATCAAGATAAATTTCGCTACGCTATATCGACCTAGAAGCGCATATCGCAAAGTGTTTATGCTGCCAGCTGACACCTCTATACAGCACTAACAAAAACACTCTAAGATTTTCGGCCTAACGCGTCTCATTTTAAGGCACTACCCTTCAAAAACAATATCGTATTGCTTATCCATTACCAACATCTCATCCACACATCAAAGTGTATTTAAATGTAGAGACAGCAAAATAACAGTTTGTGGCGTCCTCGAGATGTTATTTCGAGCAAAATAAGCGCCTAATTCGCTTTTGTGTCACATAGAGCGATGTTCGAGTGTGTTTCTCTTAATTTTGATACAAATACTATTGTAATGTGTGATCTTTGTATCGAAAATACAAAAGTGTTAATGTTTCTTCTGCGTGGGGCGGGGACATGAGACGAATTATTTAAAAAATCGATACGGAATTAAGTATGGAGCACCTAACCTAAAAAAAAATATTCCCGCATGATGACTTGAAAGCGAAAGAAGAGTAGAAGAAATTGATTTTACATATCAATCATATGAAGAACATAATTCTCATACCTACTAAGTTGTAGGTGGATACAGGTAATCATTATGTATGAAAGGACAAATTTCAATACTGTTTCTACTCATCGTTTGTTAAGTAAAGTACCAACTACCAAGTTTGTTTTGTGGGTGTTCTGTTCAGTGTTGAATACAGTTTAAAAAAAATTACAAAATAAAAAAGAATATTTACAATAAAATATCTAGGGGTTCTGTTGAGTTTTTTTGAAAGTGCAGAAGAAAAGACGACCTAACTTTTGAAATTTTGCTACAGCTTTTGCTTTTGTTCCCGAATTAGAAAATGAATTGTAAACAAAATTCTGTAAAGCCGAATAAAGTTAGTTTCGGCACGATATTGAAAAAAGCTTCTTTGAAGAAAAAACATTGCTACTTTTTCAGAGTCATTACCTAAAAAATTTCCCACCAAGCATATAAACAAGTCATAAAAAAATTGAAAATGCACATATTGTTTGATAAAATTATTTGACTATAAAAAAGTCATTATTTTAAAAATCAATAATTAACATGAGGTATTTATAACTATTTTACGCGAAAATGTAGGTATCGATCTGAAATGATATATATAGGTACAGCTTATTGACTTTCAAAATTTTGTTGTTTTGGTATCCATCGCCAGTTCTATAATATATTCTGTATTAGCATAAAGTAGGTACATGGGAAATGTACCTACAAAGGTAACAAGATACGAATAGATGCGCGGTGGGATATGTGATCTGTTGCTTGGCCTTAATACCGTATACTGTGCCTTAAGCGCCGGGTCAGAACCGATCGCCCACGTCGCGAGTTGGCGACACTGATTTATGATAAATTATCTGTACGCCTCCAAAAGCTTAACAGTCAAAATACACGTTTTCCCAACTGCTGCACGCCTATTGTATAACAAATAAACATGATCTCACTATCAATCAAACAATATTGATCTACGTTCTCTACTTAAGAGAGCATAAACGTAAAAGTAGATAAGTGCTTGCGGCGTATTGGGCTCGAACGTGATGCACAATGGTAAATTTGGTGTTAATAGCGAGACAGTCAAACAGCTGTAAAATTTACGACGCAAGTCACTTGAACTTTATTTTAGGTTCAAAGTGTCAAAAGAGCACACCTTTAAGTTATTGAGTGTTCATTGTAATGGCCGGTTTGAAAGGCTATCTACACTATCCAGCCAGTATCCAGTCGAATAGGGTTGTTCACCCGACCCCATGTGTACCGTTATCACCCGCCGGCGGCCGGCCGCGCGGCCTGGCTCATGGCGGAACGACTCACGCGCACTATGCGGTTCTTAAAGCCCCGCTCTCCACGCCGCACTGACGATAGACACAACCCTACTATTGTATCGCGTTTCTTGTAATCTGGGATGTGTAATTCGATATGGAGTTCCTCCTCCGTGCCTGCTTATCCAGCAATCACCGCGGCCAGTTAAATCTAATACGATTTTACTTCACGATGCTCCGAAGAATACAACTTCGCATAAATTTAGAGTTTTTGAAGATATCAAATAAGCTCAAAATTATTTAAGCAATGAAGCTCCAACTATCTAATAATTGATTGATTTATTTAAATATAATTTGAAGTACCTAGGACCTCTTGTCATTTTTATTCAATTTTATTTGTGAGTGTGATGTTACTTATGTTACGTATTGAGTAATTTTGATAATTTTGTCACAATATGCATTATGGCTTCGCAATGTACGAACATGCGGAAAACACATATTCTCTTCTTATTAGCAACAAGAATGGTCGTAGCGGAGGTATTTTCTTAGAAATAGAGCATGACTTTGAACTTTTCACATAATCTCATTACTTTTTATGTCATTATAAAATAAAAATACAAAGGTACCTATTTCAAAATGAACAGTACGACAAAAAATGCTCCACATCTCTGTCGAAGAAACGAATTCAATTTCATTCTTCTCTTCATTTATGAGATTTTTTACATTTGAATGTATAAAATAGAACAAGAACTAAGCAGGGAGCCACAAGAAATTGGACACGGTTGTATATATTTTAGTAGTGTAAAGTTTAGAATATTTGACAATAGAGTGTTTGAAAAGGAAACACTTTAGTTAAGTTTCAGGGTTGTTTAATTGTTGGTGGTTGTCGGTAGTAACCCGAAATCGTTTATGTCGAGAAGATAATATTCTAAAATCATTAATCAAAAGAAAAAAGCCGCAAATATTAATGTTTCTAGCCCGACTACGGTAACTTTGTCAATGATATAAGTAGGTATCTACCTACTGAAATTTAGAGTAAACCTACAGTGAAAATTGATTTGTATCAATATTTTTTTATGTATGCATTGCGTATATACCTACCTGTTAAATATTCACTGCTAAAGAAAAAACTAAGGTATATAATGCGTGTATGCGAAATTCGAAAATCAAGGTATCAAAACGAAATTATTCTATAATAATGCAATTACGATAAAAATATGTATAAGTCCTATACTTCGCTAAACATAATACTTATTTATTTTCAAAAGAGTCTAGTGTGTACCTTTATTATAAAAATCGTATCATTATAACATTTTTTAATTTTTTAAATATACCTACTTGTTAATTTACCGACTTTTTGCAATATTAAGTACCTACCTACTTACTTCTCCCATTTAGTGGTTCGATTCTCCCGGGAGACAATCACAGTTAATTCTATCTACTCGTTTATATTAGGTATGTCAATGCGGGTTGTGACCTGTTTTTAATTGTTATTTAGAAAAGATTTTTTACCACGATTATATTTTTTTCTTAGAAATTTCAGAACGATACGCACTACCCTCCGTTGTCATCTCACGAGCGCTCCGAAATATCGAAATAGAAACGACAATTTAAATGCAGTGAACAACCGAGATTTTTTTTTTGTCACCTGATAGTGTGACAATTGAGATGAGCCCGTGCTATAGAAGGCACGTCAAACAGTAGACTTCAGTAGCAAGTATGGATACTGGCCGGTCTCTACTATACACAAGCCTTGTTACAAAACTAGGCGGTTTGAAAAACGGACACCGTCGGGTTTTTCGACGATTCCACAAAAAAGACAGAATATCACAAATTTGTGGTGGAAGCTGTCATATTCTTATCATAATCGGATTGTAAGTAGTAATTATAACAATAGATGATTACATGGTTACCATATCGACGGCCGACGAGCCTCTACCGGCGGCTATAATACCTATAATTTAATTATTGTTCATATAGGTTTCATAATACGCTCATTAAATACTGTTACAGCCCAACATTCACGGAGATTTGCACCAATTAGTAGAAAAGTGCAGCATTTAATCAGATTAATATGATATTTACGAATAACAACAAATGAATGGAAAACTGATATTCGAAATAAGTCTCATCTCGTTAAACCAACATCAACATTGAATTAATTGTAAACTAAAAAGGAAACATTGAATGATGATGATTATTATATGAAATTATTTAATGAATGCTTAGTTGCAAATTTGTTCGTTATTGAAAATTTTCGCTATACCGACAAATTCATTTAATGACCTATGATGTAAATTTATTTTCTCAGATACGTCATGCTTACATCAAACCATAAATATATCATAATGTGATATTATGATAATGAAAGATAACATACTCATCTGAAAACTGTGGGAGCTACAACTTTATCCGGAGTTTTAAGTCCGAAAATAAGTTATAATACAGTTCGTAGCACAGATAAAAGACAATGAAACTACTAGAGGTAAAATCCAATAATTTTTAAGTTACTTTTGCTCACAGAAGACGTTCGAATCGCAAGCCACAAACTAATGTTGCCAATTTTAAGTTCTAAACTACTAATCTAACTTAGCGATATCCTAGCAAACTTTTGTTTTCGAATGTAAGTCGAACCGGCACAGAACAGTAGTCATCGTTAGCGATCTTAAACTGTGTAGAGGGGCTACTTCATGCATTGGGAGACTGTCACAAAACTTACGAGTGATATGTGATACCGCGCGGTTAGCGATGACGACCCGGCGGCGTGCGTGCGAGCGCGCGATCCGACCACGACTGATGCCGGCCCGTTGGCGGGAACACTAGACCACTTTGTAAACGAGCCGCCAGCCACCAGCCACCAGCCCACAGCCAGTATCACTGTGGTAGCACCGGATCCGTCATCCAGGAACATAGAAAGGAGCAATCCCGACGCCAGAAAAAATCTTAATCAGTTTCTATACGGTACGGGCAATATACGCACGAAATTCAGGAATCCTCCTGCTTAACAATTAAATTAAACTATTCTAATATTAAAAAATGCTCTATGCTAAGCAAAAATAAATCTTGTTTGAAAATATTGTGTCTAATCGGGGAATAAATTACCGATGGCTACGACTACGAGTGTACATAAATCCGGCAACATATTAACTTTAAAGTACAGGACACTTATGAAATTCAAAGTATCTCGTCAGTCACACGTTTTCGATGCTGACAAAGTTGGTCGGGGGGTTTACAAGAGTTGTGACACCAGGGGCGCTCTGGCCGCACTTCCACAACTTTCAAACGACACTTGGCAAGATTACGGGACGGCCACCTTCCCTTCCCTACTATTCACAAGTGTGCGGAAGGTGTAATGAAACTGGACTATGGGTGCTCCACTTCATTAACAGTGAGACTATTCCTGACTTGTGGAAACAACCGCCTTTGTGTGACTCAGTTTTACATATAACGAGAAAGTTTAAAGTTTTACATTAACGCGTCCAAGACTGTTTTGTTCCTCATGTCATTATCAGAATGATAGATAAATATAATGCAATATTTGCAGAGTGATTATTTCATTATTACGTGTGACACACCGTTTCCTACACAGCAAGCTGTTGACTAACACAGTGGTGTTAGTCAACAGCTTGCTGTGTAGGAAACGGTACCTTTGAGATTCTGAGTGTGCTCTGTCTTTGGAGTTAAGGCAACGTTTCTCAAATAAAAATGCGATGCAGCTCAAACGGCGAGGACGACAGCTGTACCTTAACACATTTCTCAATAAACGGATTAACAATGAACTTGCACGGCGCGGCGTGAATAGCAGAAGTCGGTGTTGTCGCTTTCTACAGAGCGGATTTTATAAGGATTACGTGCGGACTCTCTGACGTGGAAAGTGTCCTGTTTTAAACCTTTTATAAGTGAAACGCACACAGTGTATGAAATAAATATCAAAATAGAGGTGCATCTCTAGAAGGCTAACGAGTATGTTTATCGCGTTTTACGCACTAAACATTGTCTGGAAAATAAACGATTGTAATAAATCAAATGAAAAGTTGTCAAGCAATAATTATTTAGGAAAATATGTTTAAAGCAACATTATAATTTTATTTAAATACTACATTACTGCCCTGCCCCACGATTTCATCCGTTGCTAGATAAGTTTTCCCGAAGATATGATGTAGGTATCTTCACGCGGCAAAAGGTAGCCTTTGTTTGATTCCAGGACCTAACCTAAGTAAATTATAATTATGTGTGCCAAGTTTCACTCCGATCCAGCCAGACTTTATACATTACAAAAATTATAAAAAATAAAAATAATCTTTTTCTTTATAATATGAGCATGAATATTGGATAAAAGTATAGATAGGTAACATTACCAATATGCTTTGAAATAAAATTGACCCTTTGTATACCGGGTGTAAGGGACAGCGTCCCGTAAACTGATGGGGTTGCTCAGTCAACGATACTGAACACATATCACCAGGATTTTTTTCAGGAAATGAAAAATAATTTTGCTTTTCCATACAAATTGTCTGATCGATGTGGTCATTTTGTATGAAAAAGCATTTTTTTTTTTCATTTCCTGAAAAAAAATCCTGGTGGTAGTTGTTCAGTTTCGTTGATTGAGCAACCCCTATAAGTTTGCGGGACGCTGTCCCTTACACCCCGTATAAAATACCAAAACACAACAAACTGTTTAAGTTTAAGAAAATTACGTAGCGGGTGAATAACGAAGAAGAATAATAATGAAGAATATGAAAATTTACTCGCTGTTTAAGCTCGAATATAAAAACAAATTTGGTCATTGCAACCCATCCAGTTGAAACATAGGCGTCTAAGTAAGAAAATGTGTACCCTATCTAAGGCAAGCACCTCAAGGATCACACTTTAAGTAACATTAATCGGGTTTCTTCGCCTCCATACGTCCACTCCTTCCTATAAAGAACGTCTTAACTTTAGCAGGTGTGGTTACACCTTTAAGTCTTGCGGCACAAAGGTTGAAATAGCTCGGTGGTTTGGACCTCGAAACACCTCGTAATATTTCAAAGAAATAAAGATTATAGCAAGTTTAAGCGCATTTTGTTATAAGCTTCTGTAGTTTTCAAAGATGCAGCCAAAGTGACAAGTACTCGTAGCATGATGTTACAGCACTTCGCTTTATTTAAATAACTCTATAAATATATTTGGGAAGACACTTATTATAATGTTTAATTTTGTGTTCAAAACATGAAAAGAGAAAAGAAAATCGTTCGCGGACAGTCTGAAATGTAATATTATTTTGGTCTCTTATAATAAGTCATTGAAAATGTGTCTTAGTTTACGCATCTGTAAGCGTTAATCTATCGCAGGTAAAGGGTAGGAACGATTTTTTTATTACGACCTGGAACAACATATACCTACAGGGTGTTAATTATTTAAAAGTATTTAAAAAGACTACAGAAACAAATTTTACTTTCCCGTACAAAATCACCACTTACATAAAAATAAAATTCCTGGGAAAGCCAAAAAAAATTGTACAGTAGGATTTTTCCTTTAGTTTTATGCGATACTTTATCGATACTTGCGAACACCCCCAGAACCCGTAATTAAATTGACACCCTGTAGGTATTTGTTACCTTTCCCACCACAACATATTTCATCCTCAGGTACTAAAACTTATCCAACGGGTACAGAAAGCTAGTAAAAACAAAAGGACACCCAGGGAAAGGCTGAGCAGTCACAAATGAGCAGAAGGCAGAAAAGCTCCGCTACCACGTTGCCTAGCGATGGGTTTGTTACGCCGATTCTGTCGCAGTACCACAGATTAACTAATAGCACGACTGTACCCGCGCTGATAACGGCTATTGTTTTTACTTTACCACAGATTTCATAACTGATAATTAAAATGGGTGTAGTGCAAGGGACAGCTGCCCGCAAAATGATTGGGGTTGCTCAGACAACGAAACTGAACAATTTCACACGAATCCCCGTATGTCCGATCGAAATAGTCATGTCATGGGTAGTATTTTTTATCTTTCATATCCTGAATATTAAAAAAAAACTTCGTATTTCGACCTACCAATGTTCCTAGGAAAAACTTGTTCAGTTTCATGGGCAAATTCACATTCTTCAGGGTGCATATACCCTTTCTGCAACACGTTGTAGAGTCTAAAGCTTTCAAAACGTCTTTACCGTGTAGTTTTTAAGCAAAATGAAGTTATAAATCAAATGGCTTCACAAATAATGATGCAACAATACCATCAATCGCAGACAATGAAGCTAACAATAGACAATCAAGTATGGTGTACAAATGTACCTTCTGAACTAGGCGCCAATGTCACATCACACAACGGTAAGGACTTGAACATAGTGGAAGAAAAGCTCAACTTTAAAAGCTTCAAAGTAGTTAAAATTACTTAAATAAAAATAAAATACGTAGAATATTTATCTAGAATAATATTATAAAGTGGAAAGATTTGTATTTATGTAAGTAGATATGTATGTTTGTAATGAAATAATCTCAAAAACTACTAGACTGATTTCTAAAATTTATCCATTAGAAAGCTACGTTTACCCTAAGTAACATAGGCTACTTTTGAGTGCGGCAAAATAGATAGAGATACTTTCGGTATTGAGAATAGCGGGATAAGACAACATAATTTCTTTTTCTTGTAGGTATCCCTACGTAGCAAAACGTATAGCTCAGAAGCAAGTGCAAAGGCGAACTCATGTTTGAAGGTATGCAATATGTATTTATTTATGCAAACCCTCGTTGATAAGCGGTCCATTCTTACCCTTGGTGAATAGTATACTATTTCTAATATATAAACGAATAAAAGAGGACAAATCACAGTAATAGGCGACGAAACCGGCGCATGGTAATGCACGCGTGACGTGTCGTCTACATAAACATGACCTGTCTGAAAGGAATCCTGAGCTAGATAAAAAATTAAGACACGACGGCCATGTCACGGTGTTTACTCGGTCTATGGTTTCATCCACACTTTTATAAATCCGAAACAGACTGTGTCTATAAAGGAAAAAAAAAGAAATATGATATGGTGTTCAGGCGACCTTAGTTTTGACTCTCTGTTAACAACGCCGGTTGGCAGAGAAAATAGAGTACCTACTTAAATAGCATTGACTTCTAAAGTTGTAAACCTATGGTAAGAAATAGGTAAGTATAGTATATAAAACTTATGGTATTCAACGCGGTCTAGTTGTTCGGTTTGTTGGGATGAGACCCGACCCGACGAGAAATTGGTATATCATTATTCTCCTTTTTACAATGAGTATGGCTTACTATACCACAGGGTTTAAATACGAATTCGTCAATTGTATCACAAACCGATAAATTATCGATATATTTACGAATAAATGTCATTAATTTCGATTACTGAATTATGATACTCAAGCGGTGGGCATGATTTCGTTAGGCAAAAGTAAAATTATTATAATAGAGATTAATACAAATGGTTTTTGGATGTCACTTATACAATTAATATATTCGTAAGCATATAAAGCAATTAACAACAAAAGCATGATTTAAATTAATGATTAGTGTAACTAACTTTTTAAAGCTCATAATATGAAAACAACGTACCTAAGTGGTATAAGTAAATAATTCGATCTCAAGACTTAGGTAGTAGGTACAACGAATTTGAGTTCGAATCAGAATTTTATTTAAGTACCTACAAAATGTCCTGTCAAATGTTTAAATGTATGTAATAATAATAATAATAGTCCTCCTACTGATTTTCGGTGATGGCGGCCAATCTCCCAGAGATGGGCCAACTGCGCAGGACTAGTTTTTGGTGCACTCTCTATTCCTTCAATCTCTTATTCTGATGGGACAGACTGACTGACACGACCAGAGAGAAATCAGGCGCAGGACGGACTATTTACATGCCCATTCGACAGCATGGATCATCTTACTTTTCAGACAATCAGATCAGCCTGCAATGCCCTAACCAAACTAGAAACAATAACACAAAGTCATTGTCCCCCGCCGGGAATCGAACCCGGGACCTCCGGGTCGTGAGCCCATGGCTCAGACCGCTAGACCACAATAAGTGGCGGAACGACGACACTCTTTGGTCGTTTACGCTCGCTCTGTGATTAATTGTGTATAAATGTGTGTATCAAGTTTGAGATTGTTTCAAAAATATGAGTCAGGGATATAAGCAAGCTAATGCCTACTTCTAAAAACTGATCATCAATTTAAAAAATAAGCAAAATAAGCAGACAAGCATAGAAAATAAATCTAATCACATCATCATCATCAGCCACAACAGTCCACTGCTGGACATGCGCCTAACAAATCTAATCACAATGTTTTAATTTTTCCATTGTTGAAAAGATCTTTTAAAGTGTACATGTGGCAACATCACTAATATTTAGGCCAGTGGGTCTTTTAACGGGACGCCTGTAAAACAGTTCTAAACAGTTTTATGTATTTTAGCGCAGTTTCGTCTTGCTCTGTTATGATCAGCTGACCGCGACGCGGGACAAGAACCCCCTTCAAACGAACGCGGTGACCCGGCGCGCTTTTACTACACCTCTCTGGAAACTTGTCGTTAAACTGCGCCGCGCCAAATCTTTCAAAGGGTTGGCGAGGTGCGTGTAACGAAGTACAAAGTGCAGTGCACTGATTGTTCTATTAGTTTTAAATACACCGAAACCTGAAAACCTGAATGAAACTTTCGTCTCCCTTTACTTTACATATTTACTTCAATCATCATCATCATCATCAGCCGTGAGACGTCCACTGTTGGACATAAGCCTCCCCCAAGGTTCTCCACAGAGTACGGTTTTGGGCCGACTGCATCCAACCTCTGCCCGCAACCTTCACAAGGTCATCGGTCCACCTGGTAGGAGGCCGTCCCACGCTGCGCCTTCCGACATATTGTGGCTGCCATTCCAGAACCTTTCGACCCCAGCGGTCATCAGTTCTACGAGCTATGTGGCCAGCCCACTGCCACTTCAGCCTGCTGATCCTGCGTGCTATGTCGGCTACTTTGGTTCGTTTACGGATATCCTCGTTTCTAATCATATCGCGTAACGAAACTCCGAGCATAGCCCTCTCCATCGCGCGCTGAGCGACTGCGAGCCTTTTTATGAGGCCAATATTCAGGGGCCACGTCTCACTGCCATATGTCATCACTGGTAACACACACTGATTATACACTTTGGTTTTTAGACACTGAGGTATTTGGGATTCAAAGATATGACGTAACTTCCCGAACGCTGCCCATCCGAGTTGGATTCTTCGACTAATCTCTTTTTCAAAGTTGGATCTACCTAGTTGGACAGTCTGTCCGAGGTAAACATACCGATCTACAACTTCGAGTGCTTTGTTACCGACGTGTACTGGTATAGGCTGAACATGGCTGTTATACATGACTTTCGTCTTGTCCATGTTCATTTTAAGGCCCACCCGTTCGGAAACACTGCAGAGATCCTGGAGCATTGTGCCTAGATCCCCCAACGACTCCGCTATGATAACTATGTCATCGGCAAATCGAAGGTGAGTGATATATTCGCCATTAATGTTGATGCCATATCCTCTCCAGTTCAAAAGCTTGAAAACGTCTTCTAAGGCGGAGGTAAACAGTTTTGGAGATATAACATCTCCCTGTCTAACACCTTTCTGAAGTTGTATTGGTTTCGTACTCTTATCCTGGATACGGACTGACATTGTGGCATTACTGTACAGACACTTAAGCACTTCGATGTACCGATAGTCAATTCGGCATCGCTGTAGGGACTCAAGCACTGCCCAGGTTTCGATGGAATCGAAGGCTTTCTCATAGTCCACAAACGCTACGCATAGTGGCCGATTATACTCCTCGGTTTTCTGTATAATCTGGCGGAGCGTGTGAATGTGGTCCATGGTACTAAAGCCTTTACGAAACCCGGCTTGTTCGGGAGGCTGGAAGTCGTCAAACCTGCGCGCGAGTCGGTTCGTAATAACTCTCGAAAACAACTTGTAAACGTGGCTCAGGAGAGTGATGGGTCTGTAATTCTTCAATAGGGTATTATCACCTTTCTTGAAGAACAGCACCACCACTCCCCTGGTCCAGGCTTCAGGCGTGGAACCTTCAAGTATGACAGAATTGAACAGCTTCTGGAGGATTTTAAGTACTGGTGTACCACCCGCCTTCAGCAATTCAGACGTGATTCCGTCTTCACCCGGCGCCTTGTTGTTTTTTAGTTGTTTGAGAGCCATTCTGATCTCGTACAGGCTGACATCCGGGATATCTTCGGTATAGTGTCGGGTTAATTTGGCTCTAGGGTCGTTGGCCAAACTTATGACGGGTTTTTGTGTAGACGTGTATAACTGTCCATAGAACTTCTCAACCTCACTCAACACTTCCAACTTCGATGAAACTATACTGCCATTATCGGTCTTCAGCTTAGTCAATTGACTTTGTCCAATAGACAGATCTCTAGCAAATACTTTCGAGCCCTTGTTTCGCTCAATTGCATCCTTAATACGATTAGTATTATACTCGCGTGTATCGCGTCTCATTGCTTTTGAGATCTGTCTATTAATCTGCCTATATTTTGGCATATCAGCTGAGGACTGGAGTCTCATTTCATCTCGATCAGACATAAGTTGAAGTGTATGGTCAGAGAATTTTTGGGTTCTTTTCGTGAATCGGGTTCTAAAGAACTTAGATCCCACTTCCTGGACAGTTTCCACGAACATATCATTCAAATTTCCCACTGTATCGCACTCCTCTAGGCACTGAAAGCGATTATGGAGTTCGAGCTGAAAGCTCTCGGGGTTTTGAATATGGACAGGAGTTGGGCGGAGCGTTGCCTTCATCAGACGAGACCTCTCGAGCTTGACGTTGATATTCAATGTGCCTCTTACCATCCGGTGATCGCTGCTGGTTTTCACCCTTCTGATCACAGAAACATCATTGAATATCTGCCGCTTGGTCGTCAGGAAGAAGTCAATCTCATTTTTCGTGACTCCGTCTGGACTTAACCAGGTCCACTTCCTACTTGAACGCTTTTGGAAGAAAGAGTTCATCGCAAAGAGGTTTTCCTTCTCCATGAAGTCCATCAGGCGCTGTCCTCGACGATTCCGTTGTCCGTATCCAAATTGCCCCACTCTCAGCTCATCACCATTATTTGTGCCTAGTTTCGCGTTAAAATCTCCCATAATAACGTTGAAATGTGTACTCGAGATGTGTAAGGCCTTTGAGATATCCTCGTACAAAGCCTCCACCTCGTCATCGGGGCGTAGCGAGTGTGGTGCATATACCTGTATGACCTTCAACGAATACCGTTTAGTGATTCTGAGTATAAGGTATACCACC
Source organism: Scrobipalpa atriplicella (assembly GCA_029255725.1). Classification (NCBI taxonomy): domain Eukaryota; kingdom Metazoa; phylum Arthropoda; class Insecta; order Lepidoptera; family Gelechiidae; genus Scrobipalpa; species Scrobipalpa atriplicella. The sequence continues at coordinate 77,689 of JARACY010000249.1, forward strand.
CTGCCCGACACGCTCTCTATTTGCACAACGTTATTGATGAGAGATTTGTGAACAATAAATCCGACCCCACCTTGGGAAAGTTGGTCTCCCTCCCGGTAGTAGAACAAGTTACCAGATTTCAAGATCATCGTGTCCTCCCCCCGTCTTCGGACCTCTGACAATCCGATTATATCCCATCGTAACTTGTTCAACTGTTCTTCGAGCTCTATAAGCTTTTCATCGGTCCTCAATGTATTTGTGTTGAATGTTACCAGGTCCAGTTTTTTGTTGTTGTGTTGGTAGCCGGATCTCTGCCGGGGATTCTTAGCACCCCCTGCTCCGCCGTTACCATGCCCGCTACCGTAGACAGGACTAGCGGAGCTGCCGGGGACTGGGGGCCGTGGTTTCATTGTGTTGTCCATGAGGGGTTTTTGCCAATAATCGCCAATCGCATGGCGGCGTCTAGGCGATCGCAGTATAGTGCGGAAGTACACAGAAGGATGCTGCTGCCCACCCTCCTGGGATTTATTACCTTAGTCGCCTCTTACGACACCCATGGCATGACTTAGGGTAGCCCTATTCTATGCCGGGGGCTACACGGCCAAGAATATATCCGCCCGTCCTTTATACGAGCTGACTCAACTATCAGCGAGATATTTTTTCAGGAAATGAAAATAAAAACTGCTTTATCATACAAAGTGACCTCCTCGATCCGACAATTTGTATGCAAAAGCAATTTTTTTTTAAATATCTTGATAAAAAATCCTGGTGATAAATTGTTCAGTTTCATTGACTGACTGACTGAGCAACCCGTATCAGTTTGCGGGACGCTGTCCCTTACACCCAGTATACAGGCTCCGAATCCGAACAGCTTTTCAAAGATTCCATTCTACAGATTACAAACCCAAATACAGATGTATAGAAGCTACAGTTGGATCAAACGTAGCCTAACAGTGCAATGGAGCGAGCACTAAATATAGGCTAGGCACTCGACGCCGCCTGCATTTGAACGCTGCCACAGACGCACTAAATCTAAGCCAATATTATTGCTGTATCTGTGTAGTAACGTAGGTATTTATTTGAGTAAATAATTGATGTGTTTGCTTCAATTATGATTATATTTATGTTTGTATGCAAACAAATTGATTCAATTGCTAAGCCGAAATTGTGGCAAACAAGAATAAATTTGGTCTGCCTGCAGTTAAATGGGCACAGAAATCTTTAGTGTCTCTAACTAGAAATTCAATCAGAAACTCATTCGACGCTAGTAAAACACATATTGCTTGTGACTATATGTAGACTGCTCATGTACCAATAATTTAGCTGATTCTCACGCCCTTCACTGAACGTTTGGCCGGAAAACTGAAATGCGATCACTTCTGTACTTCGAATTTGCATAAATAAACCCTACATAATGTTCCTTTGACCATGCAATATTAATTATTTTTAAGCACATCAAATCAAGCACACATCAACATCAAGCAAAGTAATTGTAAATTTTAATTTAACCATTACGTGTTTTATTTTTCTATGATAAATATACAATGCCCCCGATTCTGGCCGCCACATTCTTAACTAATTTTAAGATAGCGCTGTAACTTTCTTTAATTTGACATAAGAACAGGATAGCAAATAGAAACATGTGTTTGACGTTCCTAATTTGACATAAGCTGCTTTAAATAAGAACCGAGCATAGAGCATGTTCCTTATTTTACGTTAAATAAGCAATCTAATGTCAAATTTAAGCAATTTAATGTCAGATTAGGAATGTCAAAGTCATGTGTTTATTTGCTATCCTGTTCTTATGTCAAATATAAGAAAGTGACAGCGCTACTAAGAATTAGAATTAGTAACTGGACGGCGTGAATTGAGGCCAAATGGCGCTAATTCAGGACGCACTATTCTTAATTCTATTCGTAATTCTTAGTAGCGCTGTCACTTTCTTAACTTTGACATACCTAATAATAGGATAGTAAATAAACACGTGACTTTGACATTCCTAATCTGACGTGCGGCGCTTTAAATAAGAAATGATCTAGAGCATGCCCACTAATTTTACGTCATTTAAGAAGTCTTATGTCAGATTAGGATTGTCAATGTCATGTGTTTATTTGCTATCCTGTTCTTATGTCAAATTTAAGAAAGTGACAGCGCTACTAAGAATTAGAATTAGGAATAGTGCGTCCTGAATTAGCGCCAGTCTGCTAGCTGACTCGTCTCTACTTTCTAAGCGGCACATCATTACTGTCACACAATGGTCAGTTTTAATTAAAATGCGGTGTTGTTATTATAAATAATAGTTCTTTATTTCTTGTACGGTTTAATAAAATGTTTAGATTAGTTTTTTCTAGGTCTATAGGTAGGTTATTGTCTAATGTCACAGGTAAATTAAAAATATGTTTTTGTATTAGTAAATGTTTTGTTAATTCAAAAAATCTATGGAAATGCTCCTGAAAAAAAAAACCCTCATCTAGCCCAACTATCAAACAAAATTCGGCAGGCTGGGTCACTTCTTACTATGCTAACGGGTGAGTGAAATAGGTACAGACATCCTGAAAATTTGCTTTGATGAAGCTATCAGGCCCTATATCGGGGGCAGCCAATTTCCCACGTTGTGGCCACAAATTTGCCCTTTACCAATCTCATTGCTCTGAAACTTAGTTATGTCACTCAATCTTATTTACATTGGACTTTGCTGGCCTTTGCCCAGCCAACGACCGGCCTCAAAGAGACTAATAATTTAATTTCACAGTTAACTAGATTTAATATCAAAGGATCATATATTTACGGAGGCAGGGCAGGCGAATCGATAGTTCAATCGTTTAGACTAAATGAAAATCCTAGATGAGGTGCAGAGAAAACATACCAAAATAGGTACATTATATTTCTTAGGCTATTCACAGACTTAGAGCAACACGGCCGGGCGGAGCGGAAGGCCGTGTTGCTCTAAGTTCACAAATTATCAAAAACAAAATACTATGTGCCACTTTCTAGGTAGAATTACCTACGCTTTACGGGCCTTGCCTACTGTAGGTATACGTCATAGGTATTTTACTATTCTACTCCATTAGTAGATATCGAGTCAAACTTAAAAATTTTGATGTCAGAAGTGGGATACAAACTAATGTTTTTTTTGCCTGGAAGTTATACTCAGTTTTCATATACTAGTCATTTTGCCAGTTTCAACCATCTTTAATATATAATATTAATAGTTTAAAAAAACTATATTATACAAAAGTTGTAAGCTAGTTGACTTCGGTATATCAGCTACATTTTTGTTCTAATCTTACATCCAATCGCTGGCAGCGCTACCACTCTATCAACGATTAGTTTGGTCTAGTGGACACTGCCCGTTCCTTGGTTGCAACCGCCATAATATGGCAAGTAATTACTTTAGCGTGTGGAGACTGAAAATATTCTGAATGGTTGCTAGTTTTCATTGACTTATCTTTTAAAAAAATATATGTGTATGGTTTTAAGTCACTTAATGCTGTATTTTGCTCGCACATAATGATAACGATAATTATTAATGTATGATAGAATATTCCTTGTTTCTCTGCCAAAAATGTATCCACCTAGAATACTAACCTACTTCACACTTTAAATAATTAACACCCGGTATATCTCAGACAGAAAGAGTAAACGTAAACATACAAAATTAGGCTACCAGGAAAAGATGAATGAAAGGAGCTATCTATCGCAACGCAGTGGGATCCTCGTTCTACCACCAAAGAATCGGCCGAGGTCCATTATGGTAACAAAATTGAATCTCGTTAGCTCATAAAATAAGAAAAGTTTCAGACTATATCCAAGAAAAAAAGAGTAAACGTAAACATACTAAATGAGGCTACTAGGAGAAGATGAATGAAAGAAGCTATCTATCGCAACTCAGTGGGATGCTCGTTCTACCAACAAAGAATCGGCCGAGGTCCATTATGGTAACAAAATTGAATCCCGTTAGCTCATAAAATAAGAAAAGTTTCAGACTATCCCTATCCAAAAAAAAAAAAACTAAAATGTAAACATAGCAAATGAGGCTACCAGGAGAAGATGAATGAAAGGAGCTTATCTATCGCAACGCAGTGGGATCCTCGTTCTACCACCAAAGAATCGGCCGAGGTCCATTATGGTAACAAAATTGAATCTCGTTAGCTCATAAAATAAGAAAAGTTTCAGACTATCCCTATCCAAAAAAAAATACTAAAATGTAAACATAGCAAATGAGGCTACCCGGAGAAGATGAATGAAAGAAGGTATCTATCGCAACGCAGTGGGATCCTCGTTCTAGGTACCAACAAAGAATCGGCCGAGGTCCATTATGGTAACAAAACTGAGTCCCGTTAGCTCATAAAATAAGAAAAGTTTCAGACTATATCCAAGAAAGAAAGAGTAAACGTAAACATACTAAATGAGGCTACTAGGAGAAGATGAATGAAAGAAGGTATCTATCGCAACGCAGTGGGATGCTCGTTCTACCAACAAAGAATCGGCCGAGGTCCATTATGGTAATGAAACTGACTCCCGTTTGTCTTAAAGTCGTAGCTCAATTTGCAAGGCGAGAGATAAACGCTGTTAAACTGTCGAAGTTCGTGACAAAGCCTGAATAATGCAGATTACACTGGGAAAAATACGGCCGCAGTCAAATCTGCATATTTTATTGGACCCTTCACAGGAATCTCATTTAAGCCAGCTGGAATTATCTTGATTTTTTGGGAAATTGTTTTAAATGCACATAATTGCGTCATGCCTGCGTTTTTTATGGGAGAGTCAGAACGTCAACGCTATAATGAATACTTTATTCGCTGCATCTGACTAGAGGCGTATTTCACTTATTCCAGTTGTACAATTACATCGAAAATATGACTAACTAACTAACAATAAATTAAAACCATACTACACCATACATTAAAAATTGTAAAAATAAAAACCAGACATGATACTTTACAATGGCAACCCACATTTTCCTAAAGTACTCCACACTCCACATAAATCGTAAAAGCAATACAGAGAAACAAACAAGCACTTACCTACATATAGTCCAGTAAATTAACAAATTTTTGCATGGAACGAGTAATATTAATTGCATTTAACTTGCACCAGTTGCACCATAACAGAAGATCTTGTTGAGCTCACTCCATCGTTTTCTCTGTCACTGTCGTCTCCGATCGTGTGTCTAGAGTCAAGAGCAAACCCATTTCTAATTTAAAAAAAACTGAGATATAAGTAATTAGAAATAGGAACTAAAAGTATAAAATTGTAGGTATAAAATTGAACTAAGAGGGTACTCTAACAAAACCATGGAATACTAAAAGCGCCAGCTACCCAAAGAAACACTTCTTGCCTAACCATAATTATTATGAATATTTAGATCATTCTCACAGAGCCCATAGATAGTTAATTTTGTTAGTGCATCGACAGTACAAAAGCCTTGCAAAACACAACTACAGTTATATTGTTACTACATCTAATTTATGTTTGTTTTGTGAATTTATTGTGTTTTTATCTGTATATTTTTTGTGACCGGGATTTTTGTAAAATATATAATCATAAAGGTGGTGATTTCTACATTACACCTTCTTTGTAGGTATACTAAAGAAATATTATAACAGTAAATAACTTGTAAAAATAGCATAATTAAATTAGGCAAAATCACTAAAACTAGTGTCTTTAATATGCCACAATATTCTTTCATTCAATGGACTAACACCCATCTCTACTTAGAAACGTACGTACACGCCTGTTCGTAGAGGATTAAGCAAATGGGTTCCGGCCCCGATACTTATTTAGGTGTCTACATTTGATTTTACACACCTGCGCTTATAGCCGACCCCGGTAATGTGTTTAGTTTGGTTCATTCACTTTAACACCCTATATCGTAAACAGTTTTTTGGTTAAAAATAAGACTTAAATATACTATCCTAGCTATATAGTCTATAGATTTCTGTCCAGCACGGAAGTAAGAAAAGTATAACAGAATACTCGTAAGTAATATAAAAGTAAGGGCATTTTGTCCACCCTCAATCACTGTTTCTAATAAAATTGGTCGAAAAACTAGAAAGAACAATTTAATCTATTATTAAAAATCATAGTAAAGAAATTTTTCTTTTTTGATCCTACGAATATTTTTTTGGAGCGTTGCTCAATTTAATGAAAAGACACCACAATACGCTGTAAAATTAATGAATTTTAATGATGTATGTAGGTAGTTGGAGTACGTAACTGGTTTTGTTTTAGTTGGCAAAAACATAATTTACACAATTCTAGAAAATCGTATCCCATGGAAGCCAAGTTCATGCCGTTCATGGTGCTTTCGTGTGTGGTTTGCACAAAAAAGTTGTGATATCTAAAAAGTGCGCCAAGTCTAGGGTTGATATTTGGACGTCAATATTTAAATAACCGTTTAAGCTATGTTTATAAAATTTAAGATGCTTGTTTATATCGGGAATCTCAGTATATAAACCAAATTAGGTGTGTTTATGTTAAATAGTTTTTGAGTTATGAGGGGGTCAAAAGTGGCTCCAAATGGTTCCTGTAAATATTCACACGGTGCTGCCCGCCAGTTCTGTGCGCTCGACTTGAACTTGGCTGGACACGCTACCGCGTGTCTAGATTTCTAAGAGAAAATTCTCTCGTATTTCACGATAAGTTTAATAAAACGGTGTCGAGTATCACTACCTACATATAAGTCATGATACAGACACACTTACACGCGCTTTTGACGGAAATCCGGATATGAATGTTTAAAAGGGGGGGATTCCCGCAAAGCCTTTAGCTTCAAGATTGCGGGTTATTTGCGAGTCGCGATCGACGGTTCGAGTCCGATTCTTTACGTACTTATATCGAGAATAAGGTATATGCGTAATTTTTTTTTAATTATCAGTAAGAATTGTTGTCACCATACAAAAATAAATGTGAAAGAATTTTCACAAAATACTTATTAGTGTACGACTTATATGCTCCAAAGTCGTTGGTTAAAAAGAGAGATCCGAACTGTCATGTGATGCACATGACAGGAGCGCCATACTACTTCCATATAAAATGTCGCTTCGAAGAGAGAGATAGATAGACTAGCTTTATGATGATATATCTCGGTGATTTTTGATCAATTTAATATATGTTTTTACTGTTTTGTTATTATAATTTTCAATATTTTTTGTAAATAAATTCAAATACGGATAAAATTTTGTATGCATTATACTCTATTGTATATTCTTTTATGGTGTAATACATATACATACATAAAGTCACGCCTTTATCACATACGGGGCAGGCAGAGCGTAAAACGCCGAGTAAAAGGCGTTTTCGTCACGTCCGACAAATATTGAGGGCAATATTTGTCAGACGTGACAGGTTATCAGCCCATAGCCTAAATTACAATGCACTGTATGTAACCCTCGAATCCTTTTTGCTGACTTACTACAGCATGCCTGAGAGGAAGGGCAGCTGAAACATTCTATGTTTTTCTATCTCTCCCAGTCCAGCATGGAAAAAATATGATCAATGGGCGCGATAAAATATAGAATTTATCACCTGATTATTTTCCCGACATTAGTAGGTTTATAACAGTCATAGGCTCACAACCTGTCATTGCTGTAATACTTATATTATGTAAAATACTTACTTCCTACTATAAATTTGACAAAATACTTATGATATTTTTGGAACCCAAATTATTTCGTTAGAGTTATGAGCACTCATATCATATGAGAATTTTATTAAAATACAGTGTTATTTATTAACAAAATGTTTATGTCACATTTATTTGGAAATATTTAGAACTTTTGACTAAATTTGACTTTATCAAAAACAGTGTAGAATCTATTGTGTTTTTTTAACATGCGATGCATTATTCTTCTTCTCGAGTCAATCGGTTTTGGCAAAAATATTATATTAATTATAACCATTATTCCGCTAAAATTATAGGTACTGTGACGTCAGTGGCGTTGTACATATCTGTGAGATATTTTTTAAGAGGTGGCTTTAACATTAGAGCAAGCTCATATACCTAGAAACCTAAAGAGTACTGGTGTTTTCACGCAGGAATGGGACTTGAACAATTAATTGAACTCCGTTATTGGCCTATTGAATCTAATAATTCTTTTTGGAGGGCAAGCCAGAAAAACATGCAGAATAAAAATAAAACCAGATAATTTTAAATTAAATCTTCATTAAAGACGGAGTCGCGACGGCAGGTCTGGTGTCAGAGATATTGACTTTTAACTCGTCCGCCCTGACGAAGGTAGATCCTCGAATTAGGGCCGTTTTGCTACATGACACAAAGTCGGGGATTACCATACTTTATTACTCCGTTAGACATCCACCTATTCGTTATGTCGTGCGTATAAAATTCGCCTAGAGATTAAATAGGGTAGGATATTCTGCGCGTTGGTATAATACTTATTTATTTTCTATTTTTTATAGGTTTGGGAAACAAAGCTCTCGCAGAATCTAAAGGCAATCCAGTAGTCGCAAGTAAAATTACATTAGCTTATTTTATAATTTATACTAGCTTTTGCCCGCCGCTTCGCTCAGGTATTAAGTTGAAACCCCAGTTTCTATCTTATCTATAAAGTTTGAAATAAAAGAATAACGTAACGTAGTAGATATCTCTCGTCTCTCACGCCCCGTTAATCCGTTTATAGCGGACCGCGCGGCACAGTGTGTAGCGGCCATTACGCCTCGTGATACAATTACCACGCTCTTGAAAGTCGCGTCGCCTTGCAGTGTAAACTAACCCTTAGTCCATCCTATATTTTGTTTATGTATTAAAAATAATTCTCGAAGAATTCTTTTGAAATGACTCCGCTCGCGGTTCACTTTTTGCATGCCTGTTTTGCCCACATTTTTCTTTATCTCTGAAATCTCTTCTCAAAGGGCGAGTCTGAAATGCTCAAGGGTATTCATTCATCTGATTATGTTTTTTTTTCTTCTGGCAAGACAGCGAGGCTTATCATTACAACTAAGACAGTGGTCGAAATATTTTTGTGTTTCTTCATTTGTTTATAAAAGCTAACAATGGGTAGCCGGAAATGTTATCCATTACGGGTCTTTTGTTTTCTGGATTAAATCGCAAGATTCGCAAGTCGAGAGCATTTTTCGTAATCTGAAAGGTTATCACAGATTACCAAGTATATTAATTATGTCCTACAAGGTAATGCCACATGTAGTAGGATGACTTGATTCAATTACATTTGCCTGAAATCAACAGTACAATTGAGATGAACCGGACTTCGACAATTGAGGAAGTCTTCAATTGAAGGTTTATTACCTAAAATTACTCTACATTTTTTCTAGACTGTGTGTAATGCTACACATGCTACGAGACGAATGTTATTTTAACAGCTTTAAATTCAGCTGTTGATTCTCCATTTTTCTTACATAGCTGGAATGACTGGAAGCGATAGGAAAACATTGAATGTTCCAGCAGCGCTTCCTCCCTGGGATGCTGTAGAAGTCAGCAAAAAGGAAACGAGGGTTAGTGTATTATTGTAATTTAAGCGATGGCTGACGTGTCACTATAGCGATACACATTAAAATCAAACTTTCCCTCAATATTTTGGTGTATCGTATCTCCGCCGCGTGGCATTGCCGCGTGTTATGATCGCTAGTTTGGACGCAAAATTATACGCGATCATGTATTATGCCGTTGCGATACCGTATCTGATACGGCCCGTTCCACACTTATTCCGTATCTGATACACCACGAATCGGATACACGTATCGCGATCGGTACTGTAGACGTTTTTTGATACTGTATCACGTTACGACGTTATGTTACGATACATGATACATCGCGTTCCATCTCGAGTCGGTTTTTCAACGATCATCAAAGAAGATAGATCGTAGAATTGAAGGAAAAGATACAAGGATCGGAGAAAAAAATTGTAGCGTCCATACTAACGAACGTTATGCCGGAACGCTGACTTACATAGCTAGTAATACGGTGTGACCAAAGTGAGCGTATGTACTTAGGATACAAGTACTATATACGATAGGCCTGATTAGGATCGCTAAAATGGTACAAATGTGGACCCGGCCTGCTCTACCTACTCCGTAAAGAATAAGGGCCTGACTTTATGTATGTATGATTTAATTTTAAAGTGATACCATAGGACTAGAACTAATTAAAAATTTATCTACAATCGACACCGCCTCATGGTCAACTAAGCCTTAAGTATCGTCGTTGGTTTTGCTCAAGCTACTAGCCCTGCCATAAATATCTGGGCATCGCATTTAGGGGATTTAGCCACCGCTTGTATTTCTGATGAAGGTTCAGGGTTTCTTACTAACGCGCTCGTGTTTTTAAATCTCTTAATTTATAGTTTTTGAGTATAAAATTTCCAACTGCCCTCGTGGTCCAGTGGTTTGAACCTTGGGCTCCCAATATGGAGGTCGTGGGTTCGGTTCCCACGGAGGGAATACGAAGCTGTTACTTCAATACATATTTTTCTTCATACTGGACTGGGAGTGATAGAAGAACATCTCACGGGCATGCTGTAAAATCAGCTAAAAAGGGATTCGAGGGTTTCAGTATTGTAATTTAGGCGATGGGCTGACAACCTGTCACTATAGCAATGTACAGATCTATCTGGAATAACCCTTAAAACATGTCAGACGTGGCGGAACGAACTGTTTAGGTCGTTTACGCTCTGCCTACCCCATTAGGGATAAAGGCGTGATTATATGTATGTATTTCAGTATTCAGTTTTTTTTCTCCAGTTTGCGTTAAATGTTAAGACAAGGCTGGTTGAGTTATCCGATTGTCTGTCAAGAAAAAATAATCCGTACATCAGAATGCACATTAAGTTCTGATAGGTTGTCTTTGATTGAGTTTCTCAGACAAACCATGTCAGAAGGCTTAACAGGCGGTTTAAAAACTCTGACACCAGAGTTCGTTGGGTCGTTTGTTTACTATTAAAAACGGAGCCATATTCTGTACTACTGATGAAGAATCAGAGTCTTATTCTTCTTATTTTTTCGTTTGTTTTTTTTAATCAACTTCGAACTGAAAGAACCTGGTGTTAGAGTTTTTAAACCTTATTCTTACTAACACACTCGTATTTCATTTCACTTGGCCCAGATTTATAATTCTTTTAATTTATAGTTTAGCATTAGCATTTTCTAGGTTGTACGTTCTGGGAAGAACTGAAATAGGGTCAGCAAGTTTACAGTGGCTATTTTGAAGCAAAGGTCTTTTTTTTACTTGGAATGGGTTAGCTCTTGTCTCTAGATACAAAGGTCAGCGATGACCGTGACAGAGTTGACGATGGAGCGAGCTAACCCAGAAAACGCCTGTTAAGGCACTGGTAGTCTCACGCACCGACGGAACACAGCAAGCTGGACTCCGGTGAGAGGGTGGTCGCGAGCCAGGCGGCCCCTTGCGGAGCCTACCACCACTTTGTTGGGATCATTCAGCAGGACTTGTTGCCCGGGATGGACCACTAGGAGGTAGATCCCATCCCACCCCTCTTGGTTGGTTTGGAGAGTCTTGTTATCTTTATGCTTTGTTTTCTTTATGCTGCTTGCTTGCTTGTTTGTTTTTAAAGCAGACTGTAAAAACTTACTGAAAGGTACAATTCAGGCGAAGTTTACTCATTATCTTTATATAATATCCCTGCTTTTATACATTTCCTTCCAATAAGAATAACCATTATTGCTAATTTGACCGTTGACCCTCTTCCTACGCCGTAAGGATTTAAGCGTAATTGTGTGTGTATAGGTAGTAAACATTTGAACGAAACCAAAACAAACGTCTTTACCAAAATACATCTAAGATAGTATTTTTCTTGAAGAAAATAGAAAGATATTTCCTCATAGAATAACGTGTGAATCGTAATTTCCCCCCTCATAACAGCTGTCCCGCGCGCCGCAAAGTTGCCCTAATCTGAGCGCGTAGATCATTGGGATTGTCGGCTGATTCCGCGACGATTAACCGTATTCATTGCGTTTTGCGTTTTGACGTCCGTCAGAAGCAACAGGGCCGCGATTGGAGGGCGGGAAAGCACATGCGCGGGCGGGTGACGGGGGGTTGCGAGGGGTGCGCGGGGGGTCGCAGCCTCCACGCTCGGTCATAACGAGGCGCCGGTACCCGCGGCTCGCGCTCCGCTCGCGACAATTTCGAACGCTCCCAAAAAAGTTGTGAACCCCATCGCTGTCTCCCTCTATCGTGGTGACTGCGGGTGCTATGGACGTTCCATCATCACCATGAGGTTAGTCATCCTTCAGCTTTTCCAACTTCTAAGTTATATCCTTCTGGCACGTCAATTCTTCGAATAGTTTAGGTTATAAGTTGAAAAGTTTACTTGCTTAACAATTTCTTATTAAATTCGAATTTCAAAAGTTCAATTTTGTTTTTAATTTATGGCGCTCGGTTTTTGTTTCGGATTTATGCTTTCATACGGCTGGTTTTAAATCATTTTTTATTGTTTTGTCTTCATTTCATAGCCAGGCTTGCTTTATAAATGCCGGTTTATTTTCTTTGCTCTAGTTTGCAATTTGCATATAAAATAAACTGTGGTAAGCTGTGTACACTTCGCTTATTGCCGCTGGGATACATTAATTTAATGGAGAAATAATATAGAGCTACCGCGCGCGGGCGGGCATGTTTTTAAAACAAATTACGGTACATTTTAAAACATTTTTATTGAGAATCATAAAGTCATTAGACATGCTACCCTATAGTGACAAAAGAAAACAAAGAATGTACCAGCTGATTCTTCTTTCATACTATAAAATCTAATTTAACTACTCGAGGAATTAAATGTGTTACAGTACATAGGTAAGCGTAGGTATATGTATTGCTAAAGATCGTACAAAATATATCTGAAATGTTTCTCAAAAAGTGTCAAACGTGGAGAAAACGGGTTCACTGACTACCTGCTTAGGAAAACAGGCGTGATTTAATGTACCTATTTATAGACCGGATCTCCCAGCGAGGCTGTATAATAGGGTATCTGTGAAAAAGGTCCTTATTATAGCAAATTTGCAGGCTGACGTGTATTGTTCGCCGCGACAATGGATCTGTCAATGTTTCGCTCGCCGTGAATGAGTGAATGAGCAAAAACTGTCCGTTTTGTCCACGTTCAATATAGGTAGCGGTTTTGACAAGCATTTTTTAAGAAAATTTTGGTGGAAAAACCTACATTGGTTAATGTAGCTTTCTCTTGAAGGAAAATATTATTTGGAACATTGTTTTAGTGGTCTTAAGTTTATTGTTCACATCACTAACAAAAATAAAAATATTTCCTCTGAACAATAATGGAGCCTTTTGCTTATTCCGCTCTCCAGTTTCATCCGGGGCTTAGGCCCGTATTTATAATCAGCTCTCAAGAGTGACAGCTAGTTTGAGTTCGTATCAGAAATGTCATTTCAGTACAAAACGGGCTCCAATCCTCCGGGCTCCGGGGTCAAATCCATACTTAATATTGCTCTCAATCTTGAGACAGCTTTATAAATACGAGCCTTAGTAAGTTTTCCCGTGGGAAGTGGAGTATTTTTTCGAATAAAAAGATACCTAATGACTTTTTACCGCGGAATAAAAATGACAAGCATAGACTGATTTTATTTACTTATTTTATTTATTTAACAATTTATTGTACACAATAAATAAACGGAGGACATACACATTAAGGAAAAACAACACAAAAGGCCAGCTTATTTCTTCTTATTTCTTATTTATGCTCCAGTCACATAATCATTCTGCTTCATTTCATCAAAATCAGTTCAGCAGTTTTTGTATAAAACACAAACAGGGAGAGCTAAGTACCTACTCATACCTTCGTATTTGAAATGTTAGTAAGAATGTATATTGTATAGTATGTGTCGGGATTTTATTGATAAAACTAGGATTCTGATCAAAACTCGGAATATGATACGACAAAATCCTGATAAAACAAATCTACGATTTTGTCATAACGAAATCCAATAAATCAAACACCCGATCTCCTTAGGATCATGACAAAATCGTAGATTTGTTTATCAGGATTTCGTATCATATTCCGAGTTTTGATCAAAATCCTTGTTCTAATGATCAAACCCTGATTTCATCATAATCTGCGACATAAGATTTCTTCATAATATCATCGAATATTTTGTTGATATTACTAACCAGCGGGCACAGAAACAAGTCGGTGTGAATAATTCGATATTACTATATTCGGTCTAATGTAATACCTAACTTGCTTATATTTGCTTATATAAAGGACGGCGGAATTCGAGGAATTGACCAACTGAAGTGGAAGTAACGCGATACAGCGAGCTGAATTAACTGTTTCCAAACTAACAAACTGGAGAAATCTTTGAAACTTAAAAGAAGTTAGTAAATAAGTAGGTATCTAGAAAAGTCAAAAATTTATACATTCTATTACATAGATTTGGATTCAATTAGACATAGGCACTAGTTTATGAAAGTAACGTATATAATAATGAAGGGACTACAATTAGTACGAGTGTGATTTAATATTAAAAATGCTATCGATTCATGGTGACCAATGTGAGCATGACTAAGTTCTTTCAAGACAGGTGACCTTTTTAGTCAAGATTTTGTGATTTTGTGTGCATACGTATTGATATTAATGTCAGACGAGTATTTGCAGTTTCATACACTATTTTTATCTTCTCTTATTAGATTTTCATACATTGGGCATCAATTAACTTACACGTTTTCCGAAAACCTTCAGCATTTTATTTGCCATCACGAATTTTGTGATATGATAAGTATTGCAGTAATTTGACATTTCAGTCTTAATCTTAACTAAAAAAAAACAATCACGCAGTAACGAGTAGTACCTACGGCGGAAGTACCAACACACCGGAGTAGCAACACGAGTTCCAAATTCGAAATTCAATATTGCAACTCGAATTCACCTCTGGCTGTAAACACATAACCGCATTCCGCCACGGAGCCTGCTATTAAGCGTGCAACAGTGTCACAGTACAAGAAAGGAGCAGTAAGTCGTTTCAGCGGTGTCCTTTGATAATGGTGACATAGTAGAAAAAATAAGCAGTAAGACATTGGACAGGGTCTTTGAAACAAAATATGTTATATTCAAAAGGCCTTTCTCCATTCCTACCTACTGAAGGTTATACTGCTCCAATAACTTCTACTGTGGCAGTATTTAAATGAGCCTAAAACAAATAGCTTTCAAGTAAGTAATTAGCTGGCTAGATAAATAGCAACACTCGAATTTCAACATAACAGCTGAGGAGGAACGATAAGGCATTTTGTATAACGCTAAAATTGCAAAACTAGAGGTAGTGTGTGTGTCTTCCCATTGTAGCAAATATGGCCAACTCTATCTCTCAAAATAAAGGTAAGAAAACCATTGTGAGGTATTGTTTTCACTCTCAGTTACATGGAAACCATATTTGTGTCAATGCAGCTGTTTTTTGACAGGCACGAAAGAGACAGCAGTCTCTTTTTGTCGGAACGCATACCAACAGAAGCGGACCAACAATGCGATGGCTCGTTTGAAACGGATTTTCATTGTGCATAGCACCATCCAACAAAAAAAGAGAACCACCGCATGCCTTTATGCCATATCAATCGTTGGGAACGGAGCAGAATTGGCTCTTTGTGGGTGTAAGCCAATATTGGCATTGCAGGTTGAAACAAGAAACTTACAAACGTACAGCTTGTGTATGCAGAGCACTTTGCACTCTACAGCTGCAAAAGAACGCCGAACAGCTAATTTTAGTAAAATAGAGGTACATCATCATCTCCCTAACTTTAACCCGTATTTCACAGTGTCGTCGGCTAACTAATCTAGGGGATTGAACGAGGATACTGGTTTATAAACAGAGCGACTGCCATCTGACCTCCGCAACCCAGAAGGGAAGACCCAATATTAGATAGGCTTTTCCTAGTGGCCAACCCAGCCAGAGTTTTCAACCCGCCATTTTGCGTAATGGCCTTTGACATGGCATAACGACTAATATCTACGATATTAACCGGGACCAACTGTTATATCACTAACGGTCACCCATCCATGGCCGGGCCTCAGTGATGGAAAAGCAGCTGGCTTCTATGTTTGTCCCTCGCTTAATATACAAACGTAAGAATCGTGTGTACAACGTGTAACAACAGAAAGGGTATATGCATCGAGAAATGTGTGAATCTACCCATGAAACTGAACAACTTTCCTTAAGGAACATAAATCGAAATACGAAAAAAAAAATTTACTTCCCATACTAAATAAGCTATTAGCTGATGCATTTAGTATGAAAGGTCACGATTTTTTTTCGTTTTTCGACCTATGTTTCTTAGGGAAAGTTGTTCAGTTTCATGGGTAGATTCACACATTTCTCGATGCATATACCCTTTCTGTTACCCTGTATAGTGCACTTTACTTTCTACAACTGCATGTGAATGGCGAACAGCTGTTGTTGGTGTATGACTGTGCTAAAAGATTTAACTATCTGGCAGTCGTTCTACATCTGTAATGTTTGTGTTGATAGGTACTAGTTTTTGGAGACAATCTTTTGGATTTTGATTAATTTACATCGCTGAACTTTGAGCAAAAGATAATTCGCACTCCTATTTGGACGATTTTTACTAATTAGTGATTTTAATCAAATCACTGGTAACGCCTCTTTATTTTGGAATTTGACACTCAAACATGAAAATAAAGAAGCTAAAAGTTACACTCGGGTGGGATTCAAAGATTATGGATTCAATCCCACCCAAATGTAACTTTTTGCTTCTTTATTTTCATTTTTTAATCACTGATCATAGCAGCAAATCCCACAAACAAATCTGTTGTAATTTTATTCATGTAATTGAAAAAGGATAAATAAAATAGGTAATAGCATAATCTCCTGTTTAAGTAAATATTATTCTAATTCACGCAACACAAATGTCTAGTATGAGCGTGTATGAAAAGATTAATGAACGTGGATGAAGCGATAGAAGTATGTAAGGATCGTAGCAAGTGGAAAGATGTGGTCTCTGCCTACCCCTCCGGGAAAGAGGCGTGATTATATGTATGTATGTATGTATGTACAAATGTCTAGTTCGAAGAATAGGCCAATCCGGAATCGAACCTGAGCATTTAGGGCATGACCGCAATGGATTGTCGGAATGATGGCAAGCCAAATGGATGCAGAATCAAAGCTTTCACAGGAATGCCTTTTGGGTCGAAATGTCTATCTTCTACGGCCTGTTACAATTTCTGAGCATTGAATATTAATGCTGAATCGTTTCAAGAGAATTGTTATAAAGGATTAATACTCAAATATTTTCCCATGAAACTAAAAGAAACCTTTAACCACGAAAACACAATTATTTCATTCATGTACCGATCGTCACCTGATTTTCCAAATAAACTAAAATAAAATAAAATGAATACAATACTAGGAATATGGGCAAATAATGACTCATTAACAACTGCATTACTCGTACTTGTAGTAATTATAGAGCAGTTGGCAAAACAGTTGCACAAACAGCCAGACGCCGAACCCGTGCTCGGAGCATCGGCATTGTGTGATTTATTGATCCTGAGATACTGTTAAACTGGCTTAGTCGAGTTACACACTTATCTGACCGTCATGCCCATATCCCAGGGTAGGTAGAGCACATAGATGGATGTGCTAGTAATTTAGCTAGCCATTCACACCAGCGCACAAAAGTATAAGCACCTCTGTTTGCTGCCACAAAAAGGCATGGTTCTGGTCTTAGTCCAGGGGCTAGCTTTTCACAAAGATATCTCAAGAAAAAAAAACGAACTTGTAGTACCTACTTCTTCCTTGCTGACTGGGAGCGAAACAAAAACATGAGTGTGCCAGCTGCCTCTTCTCCTGGACATGCTGTAGAAGTCAGCAGAGGGATTCAAGGGTTACAGTGTATTGTAATTTAGGACATGGGCTGACAATCTGTCACTATAGCGATACACTTTGAATCTAAAATTGCCCTCAATATGAGTCCAATACGCAATCTCGACGCACTCAATCTCGACGCACATTGAGTGACACACTGAGTCCGAGATTTGTCAGACGTAGCGAAAACGCAATTTACTAGGCGTTTTACTCTCTGCCTGCCTCGTAAGGGATATAGGTGTGTTTAGTACATTACAGAGATAGAGAATTAATTAAAAACCAGAAAAGCGTTGCGCCTGTATTTGAAGAGGCAGAGACATAGAAGATTAAACTACATCCACATCCGTGCATTCACAAACACAATTACTCAATCCCGTGTTCTTGTCTATTGCATCTGTCGTTTGCATGTGTGTGTAATCCCGTACAGTGGTCAGTGTAATCAATCCGCAAATGCAGTTGAGTTAGTGAATTGATAAAGGGAATAGTAGCTTAGAACTAGAATGGAATTAAAGTTACGTGTTAATCATGGCGGCTCATATTATTAAATTTAAAAAACCAAGAGAAACAGCGGGGATTCAATGCCCCAATTCGATAGCCAGTCCAGCATAAAAAAAGTATAATTGAATGGATATTTGAAAATCAGTTATAGATTTCTTACTTCGTATTTCTTTTTAAAGGCCGTTTAGGATCTAAAACGATTTTTAAGTTTTAAAGCTCACTTTCTATAGTTGTTTTTTTTTTTACTTTTTTAAATTACTCATTTATTTCAATAATATTTACTTCTCAAAAATTGAAAACGTAAACCCAGGCTAATACAACTAACGTATAGCTTAGCTCTTTATCGGCTCACAAACCGTCGGAAGGATTTTGATAAAAGCAAGCACAGTTTCCTGCCGGCCGCCAGACTACAATAATATGAACCAGGGTTTAGCCTCCAAATGCTCAGATTGTGACAGAACCCGTTTATTTGTTTGTTTATTCGTAAAAGGTATCTGGGCGCAATCTATACGGTTTCGTTTTCCTTCGACGAAATCCCCAAAAGAAGAACACTTTCACATTTTTGGTTTACTGTTGCAAGAGATGTGTCAGTAAAGACTGAAAGAAAAAAAAAAACCGGCCAAGTGCGAGTCGGACTCGCGCACGAAGGGTACCGTACCATCATTTATAAAAATGGCAAAAAAAAAAACATGTCCGTTGTCCGACTCGCACTTAACCAGTTTTTAGTAATTTTTATAGCGGCAATAATAATATCATTTGTAAAAATTTCAACTATCTAATTATCACGGTTCATGAGTAACGGCCTCCGAAAAATTATCTAAAAACAAGGGAAAATATCATGTTTTTTGTATGGGCCGCCCAATATTTATTTATATTCTATTTTTTAGTATTTGTTGTTATAGCGGCAACAAAAATACATCATTTGCCAAAATTTTCAACTCTCTAGCTATTACGGTTCATGAGATACAGCCTGGTGATAAACGGACGGACGGACAGACAGACAGACAGCGAAGTCTCAGTAAAAGGGTCCCGTTTTTTACCCTTTGGGTACTTAACCCTAAAAAAGAACGTTCTTCTACCAGTTGGAGGGATAACATACGACTGGTGGCTGGCAGGAGCTAAATATGAAGAGCCAAAGATTAGTGATGCTCCTTGAGAGAAGCCAAGCCGCTACGTTCAGAAGTGGTCTACTGACACTGACTGATGATGATGTCAAAGACACAGCGAGCGATCTCACTAGTAGTACTCTTTTTAGAAGAAGACCTACATATCCTACCTACTATTCTTAAAAGCTTTGATATTCCCACACAAATATGAAACTCACACAAAGATGATTGCCGCAAAATTCTGGTGGCAACTATATCAGAAAATACATTGCCTTCAAAGAAACGATATAAAAGAGAATAACCATAAAATTGAAATATTATTGAAGTACTTATACGAAAGCGAGCATATCGAGCGTCACGTTAAAAGAGCGTCCCGAAATATATTCCACGCAAAATCCAATATTGAAGCCAATAATTTTTCGGAATGAACGTGATATTTTAATGAGATTCTCCATGTTGAGCATTCCCAAACAAAAGGCAGCGAATATATTATGGAGTCTGCTAATAAGTCAAATTCTTTCACGATTGACACCGGGTATGGGCGGTATTTTCTAATAAAAACTTCAATAAATGTACAACGCGATGGGTATTAGCGCGCCGCGAAATTCCTCGTCGCGTAAATAATAACATAAAGATTTTCCAATACATGTCCCAATAAGGGGATGGCACAGCCGACGGGCGGAGATATGAAAAACATAGACCCACTAACTGGAAAGTATTGTAAGGCGGTTGCTGTGATAGATGCCATGCTGAGTCGGGTATTGGCTTGTCAGTTTACCATACTCGCCAGTTTCTGTAACTGGTCAGTTTCCAACATTCGACAATTTCAAGTAATTCCTCAATTTGGTCAGTTTCCTGGCTAAGGAAAACAAAAGAAAATATATCTAAAATCCTTAGGAATGGTATCTGTCACAGCTTTCATCTTATAGTGCCACCGACTTATCTTTTCTGGTGGCGATATTTGGAACTACTATTTGGCTATGTTACACACTTACACAAGGGTTAAGGCGTGATCATAATGTATGTATGTATGAATGTACACCTACCTACACTGACAGCGACTGAGGCTATGCCAGCTTTAGTGGTGACGTGACAACTGAACAGATATTTCGGGCGCACTGGTAAATTTAGCAAATACCAAATACACCATGCAGTATCTACTGGTGATTAAGTCTATGGCTGCAGCGAAGATATGAACCGTGGAGCCCCGACCGGGCCGTGCCGCCACCGAATGTATTCCATTTACTTTGCAATTTGGTAATAGGCATATATAGTACCAAAACCACAAGTAGGTATATGGATGTGATAGGATATACTTCCAAGTAGTCCACCCCGGGTAACGGCAACACAGGCTTGCCTATGGATAAGTACGGCTAAACGATTCCAGTAAAGTGGTAGGCTTCGCAAGAGGCCATCTGGCTCGCGATAACCCTCTTACCAGAGTCCAGCGCCAAACAGCTTGCTGTGTTCCGTCGGTGCGTGAAAACGCCAGTGCCGTAACAGGCATCCTTTGAGCTCGCTCCATCGTCGACTCTGTCACTGTCATCAGTGACCATGTGTCAGTCAAGAGCAAACCCATTTCTAATTCAAAAAATACCTAGCTGAGTCCCCTAGTTACTATATCTGTGACGACAGCGGAGATATGAACCGTGGAGCCCCGACCGGGCCGCGACGCCACCGAACGTATTCCTATTTACACCGCAATTTGATAACGTAAGAAAACCCTTCCCTTTTATCGGCATTTTGATTCAAATATTTTATACAAAGGCTCAAGTGCGAGGACTCTTTGCAGTTGCGGAGCTTTTGAGTGACCTTATATTACTTTATGTGTGCCAGTATTTGGTGTTCTATTTGAATGGCTACTCCTATCGCTTTGTCTCAAATAATACACTTATTCATTCATACGGATTTTGACCCGGTACTGTACGGATTTTGACCCCGAATATCACATGTATTCTGACCCAGCTCTACATGCATTATATCCCCTCAACCTTCTCAAAATTGGATGCAATAAATTCCTCATATAAAAGCTGCAAAAACATTTCTTGAAATGCTTCCCGCTGACCTCAAATTTCCTGTAGATGCGTTATTATTAAGAGCATAAAAGTTTACGACGGGCTGTTACTCTCAGACACACAAGCGGAGGAAATGGCTCTGACAGACTCTGGACATGTGATACATGACCGCAACTCTTTAGTAATAAAATAATAAGGATTTAGAATTTTAATAAAGTTTCTCGTTTTGGTATTTCGCCATGTCGTATCCCATATTTTTTTCTTAGTGGCCGATATTCAAAACTAAGTACTTAGGTGTGAATCAACCAACTATTTTTCATATCATAATCATAACATAAGAAAATCTACGCTCGTACCAATGTACTACGCCGTAGCAACATGCTACGACGCATATTTTTGGCTACAAGAGATTAAACAATTTGTTGCGATTGCGACAATAATTTCTTCATGTAATTATATTGGATTGACGTCATCACGTTACGAAGTTGCTAGTTTCTTAGAAGATAAACAAGTTACATGAAAATGTTATAAATAGTCTTTAATATAATGTACGTTACTTAGGGCCGTATTTATAATCAGCTCTAACAGCGAATTTGAGTTCTATCAGAAATGTCATTTCAGTACAAAACCACCTGTCAAATCCATACTTAATATTGTTCTCAATCTTGAGATCGCTTTATAAATACGAGCCTAAGTGACTGGTGCATAAATAATGTACTGTAGAACTTTTTTACACGTATTCCCGGGCTTACTGTGAAATCTAATTAAAGAGACTAAAGGTTTTTAGATGCTGCAATTTAGAAGATATGATGACAACTGGCTACTAACAACAGCAAGGTTCTACATACATACATACATACATAAAATCACGCCTTTATCCCTAATGGGGTAGGCAGAGCGAAAACGACCCAAAGGTCGTTCCGCCACGTCTGACAAGTTTTAAGTGTTAATACAGATGATTATGTATATTGCTATAGTAACGGGTTGTCAGCCCATCGCCTAAGTTGCAATACACTGAAACCCTCAAATCCCTTAGCTGGTTTTTACAGCATGCCGGGGGGGAGATGCAGCTGGCAAATTCTATGTTTTTCTATCACTCCCAGTCCAGCAAGGTTCTATCTAACATATTCCTCAAAAATTGTCAAAATGAAGCAGAGAAAACAGTTTTCATAGCTCATTGAAGTTTTGCCTACCCCATTAGTACATTTTACTCCTGCATGTTAAAATTACCTCCCTTGTGGAGGTACAAAGTGAAACTAGCAGAAGTTAGTTCTAAAGTGGTTATCAGAGAACAATGTTGAAAGCATTATTGATGTGCTATTAAAGTGAATGTCCATATTTCTCAGAAATAGCTGGTCCCGAGCTGTGCACTATATAGCACGACCGCGACGCGTCAAAATATGATTAGTGGTTGAGAAAAATGGGGTGAATGAACCCTCCAGTGCTTTATGTGATGTGGTTATACCGTACTACCATATTTTTTATAATAGTGGTTTTATATTTTTTTTAGAGTTTTTTAAAACGCTAAGTGTTGTAATTTGACGGTTGATGAGCTTGCGAGGATGTTTTGTTTTACTTGGACGAGAAAATGTTATTTTGAACCCTTGTGCAATAATACAAACAATGAAATAATAAGAAAACATTAAGGTATTGTTCTTCTTTGTTTTGTTTGTTGATGAAATTTTCAAAAATATATTCGCCTTCTTCCATCGAGTGGGTTTCCGAGTCAACAAATGACAAACACCATTGAACCGAAAACATATTGCACTATGCATAGCGGCATTCTTGGAAATCATTCTTCATTCCAAAACAAAAAAATACCTGTAATAAAATTACTCCCTACCCAAATCACGTCAAGCCAAAAATGGGATTGGTATCCGACACGTGATAACAATATTTCTTTCCGAGAACAAAGTGCGGTGTCAACGGACAATGTGGACCCTGGCGCAATAACACTGAGCCTTTAAATGTATAATCGATAGGTGTGCGACGGCCTTTAGGGTAAGCCGGGCGAAAATGTGTTTCTTAGAGATTTTGCTCTATACAATGAGTCTACTCTACAGTATGGAGTTGAAACTGGCCGGTTGTAGTTTTAGAAATAACAACAAGATAAATTAAATATTTTTCTGATCTATTTCAATATATTTCTTCTCGAGACGGTGTCCACGGATAATGTGGACCCACCACAGTGCAATAATACTGAGCCTTTAAATGTATAATCGATAGGTGTGCGACGGCCTTTAGGGTAAGCCGGGCGAAAATGTGTTTAGATTTTGTTAGTACCTATGGAGTCGAGACTGGCTGGTTGTGATTTCAGAGAGCTTTAAGAAACAACAACAACAAAAAAGTTTTTAATAAAAAGTAAAAATATGTAATATTTTGCTGATGTAATTTTCGCTTTATTTCATTAGTGAATAATATTGTGGCTTATGTATACTTTTTGCAAATTGTTAGATAAAAAACCGCTAGAAACCACATGTAATTAGTCGTTGTGCAATAAGAATCTTGAGTTTTCTGGCATTTACCACTCATGGAGGCTATTGTAAAAGAAGAAGTAAAAGTTGTTATTTGAGTGAGACTACAGTCAGACACATCCATTATGTTTGTACCGATTTATTAGAGTAATCGATCCATTTAGAACCTCCGCCCAATTCATTCATTCTTTTATTTTGATACATTCGTTCATTGTTTTATTTTCGGTCAGTTTCGTTCTCTCGGTCAGATTCGCCCAAACTTCAGTTTAATTTTAGCCATTTTAGCCCAGAGCCCGTTTTGTTTTGCCGAAGGCTCATTTGGGCGAATATCCGTAAATTCAATGATACCATTCTCGAAATATTGGTGTTTTTAGTACGAGGGGTCATTAGATATCTTTTGTCCGTTGTATTAACAGCATTAGTTTTCAGTTTAGTAAATTTTAGTTTAGTAAATCAACACGGATCAAATAAGTAACGTCGTGGTGAGATTCAGTAAAATAGTGTCCTTAATTAAATACCTTTAGGGGATATTTAAAACTGACACCCATTATCCAAACCTGACTGGATTTCGTTTTGCTTTTTTTATAAATAAGATAAAATAAAATATTATCGTTTGATAACCAACCCAAAACAAAAGCTCAAAAAATATATCAAAAATAGTCCATATCATTGTTAAAAAACGCACAGTTTTCTAACATCTTAAATTATTGCAATCGCACTACTGCAATTTCTTTCCATAATCCACTCGCACACTATTTTCATCATGATATCAGATCACGTAGCAAATCTCGCGTCGGGTGAGGGTCGGGGCAGTCCCGCTGACAGGCCAATGCGTTCTAAGGAAAATGGAGATGGTATTGTATTGTTTCGATGCCAGTGACATTTTCCCTGTTTTTATCACGCACCGACCAACAATGCCACAGAATAGTTAAATGAACAGTAAGGTGGCTAATTCACTTGCACGCTGTTTTCATCATGGTATCAGATCACGTAGCAAATCGCGCGTCGGGCGCCCGGTCTAAGAGGGTCGAGGCAGGCCAATGCGTTCTAAGGAAGATGCAGACGGTTTTGTTTCGAACCGACCAACAGTGTCACAGAGAAGTTAATACGACAGTAAAATGGCAGTCGTTTCAAAAGGAATTTCTTGCTTCGACTGCTTTATGGTAACAATTTTGTGATTTGAATGGCGAGGAAGACAGCAAAACTACTGGCATCTGAGATAATGCACATGAGATCCCACGATTAGCAACGCCTTTTAATGTTGAATTTATATCTTGTGGGAAAGTAAGTAGACGCGGCACGATGCGGTGCGAAGCTGCTCAAAGATGCATCGGTTTACCACGAAATGACAGGCTGCACTGTGAGACGCCACGAGTAATTTTCGAGTTATGTCTATCTTTCTTTTTGCATAGTAAATAAAGTTAGACATTGTATCGCGCTCTTGAAAAGTCTGCCCCACATCGCGTAGCGTCGTTTCCCGGTATGAACTGATCCTTAAATTCCATTATGGTGCCCATCCAGTGGACCGTATGTTTGCTTGTATCTTACTTTTAGAATTCGGGCGTGTTTTAGTCCTTTCATTTTTCTTGTGATTTGGAAATAGTTCTACCCTTCTTTTTACACTGTGACAACGCGGTGAGTTTACCTATAATAGCTATCGCATTGTCCTTATTTATCCACCCATACGTAATTAAGAAGAATGAACCGTTAAGGGTGACCTCACACTGCGCCAGGATCAGACGTAGAGAAGGCGGTTTTGCGTTACATTGTTGGCTCTTACAAAAGGAGAAATCTTTAAAGTCTTACCTGCGTTATCTGACTAACATATTCTCAAATACTAGCTCTCAGATAATAGCTGGATTGTTGCGAATGTTTAGAATATTTGTGAGGATGATTATCAATTAAGTCACGTTAAGCCGGTCAGTACCGATGACTGTCTTGGATGGTGGTCGTGAGACAAACCATGTTAGCTGTTACTCATAGGCGGTTTAAAAACTTTGACACTGGGTTCATCAGGTCGTTTGTTGACTAGAAAACCAACTCGATAAGAAATGATATAAAAGTTTAAACATAACTCTTCAATGTAATGTAATATCATCTACTTTACGACCCCGTTACAGTGTGAAGGTACCTTTATTCAGGATCCGTGTTTATCTTTTAAAATCTTTGTAGTTGTGAATAATGGAGGACCAACGGCTATTTATCTTTGTTGACAGAAGAAGGATGTTGGATTTATGTGTTTGACATCATAAAACATTTTTACTGGCATTTCCTTGGATCAGTTTCGATGTTTTTGGGGAACACTCGCCGTTTGTGTCATTCCTACGTATTTAAAAATGTGGTACCTACTGGAATAAAATGACCTTATATTTTCTCAAGGATGTAAAAGTAACTTACAGATGAGTACATCTAAGGCATGGGCAGTTCTCTGGGAATATAGCATCTTTCACTGCGCTTACCAACTTGCCTGCTAATCGTAGCGAGTATGGAAAATACCTCCTATTTAGGAGAGTATGACAAATATCCCCAGTAGACAGAGCAGCAGTAAACGATAAAATATCACTTCACTAAGAACACTGATTCGTCCAAGTTTACTAGTGGTGTACAGAAACACAAACCGTCGGGGAAACCGAGACCTTTTGTGAAATTCCCGTGAAATATCCTGAATGCCCCCTTCCCAAACTAACTCATTATATGGAGGAATAGTTCGCAAATTGAATTAACATTTTTTAAATAATAAACATAAAGTGTTTTACTTCCATGCTGGACTGGGAGAGATAAAAAAACATAGAATGTGCCAGCTGCATCTCATCCCGGGCATGCTGTTAAAATCAGATAAGGGATCCGAGGGTTTCAGTATTGTAATTTAGGCGATGGGCTGACAACCTGTCACTATTAGCAATATACAGATCTATCTGGAATAACCCTCAAAACTTGTCAGACGTGGCGGAACGATCTTTGTTTAGGTCGATTACGCTCTGCCTACCCTGTTAGGAATAAAGGCGTGATAATTATGTATGTATCTATAAAGTGTTTTAAAATTGAATTTAGAATGTTTATTTTTTTTCAGTAAGAAGTGAATGTTTGTCCGATACATGTTTTCTAAAGTGGAAATTTTATTAAAACACGCTAGAGCACTCCCCAATAGGATAAAGGTGGATTGTATTTTAGTAAATAGTTTTTTTTTTTATCTAGCTTTACTAGTGATGGCCACAACCAACTCTGCAGCTCGTTTAATTAGTGCAATTTTTCTTGTTGTATTTTCCGCGTCCGTTTTTTTTTGAACACTATCCCTGTACTTCCATGCTGGACTGGGAGTGAGAGAAAAACATAGAATGTGCCAGCTGCATATCCTTTTGGGCATGCTGTAAAAATCAGCTAAGGGATGTGAGGGTTTCAGTATTGCAGTTTAGGCGATGGGCTGACAACCTGTCACTATAGAAATATACAGATCCATCTGGAATAACCCTCAAAATTTGTCAGACGTGGCGGAACGACCTATGTTTAGGCCGTTTACGCTCTCTCTCACTATAATAAAAGTCAGGGATATACATACATACATATAATCACGCCTTTATCCCTAATGGGGTAGGCACAGCAAAAACTACCTAAAAATAGGTCGTTTCGCCGCTTCTGACAAGTTTTGAGGGTTAATACAGATGATGATTATGTATATTACCATAGTGAAAGGTTGTCAGCCCATCGCCTAAATTGCAATACACTGAAACCCTCGATTCCCTTAGCTTATTTTTACAGGATGCACGGGAGGAGATGCAGCTGGCACATTCTATGTTTTTCTATCTCTCCCAGTCCAGCGTGGAATAAATAAAAAGAGAGGAATAATTATGATAAATTTAAATTTAGCTTAGATCGTTATTGTAATCTTGATTGCTACAAAAAGGATCAAATGCTTATCATTTTACACTTTAGATCTTCTTAATGAAACTTTAAATATCGTTACAGAAAGTAAATTTTCAGTGAGCAACACGTGACAAGCAAAGAAATTTGAGGAGTATTTGGAAAATACAATTGAAGCTACACTCAACGAATCACTGTGACAGTTACTATTGACTATGTCAAACAAATAGGAAACAGAACTCGTATCTATTGTGACATAAAACAGCTATGTCCCACTAGCTGCTAGAACTAAATGGGAAATATATTTCAGGTCGCGTTCTTTTTTTTTAAAGTACCAAAGAATTTTAAAACGTAATTTTTTTAAAACTTGCAATAACATCTTACACTTTGGCACAATAAAGTATAAATATAAGTGGCATATCAGTCAAAGAAATGGCATATAGTTTAGTTATTATCATCTGCCAGAATCATAAAATAATTCTATAAGCAAGTTATGCTTGTGTGCGAAAGAATGTATTTTTAGACATAAACATAAACGCTAAACGCTAACCACCATAATAGCATGGGCCAAGATTGGAACGGAAACAAAATATGGCCCGGACAGATAATGAAACGAGGGTAGGTTCGGATAACGCTACCCACAGACTGAATAACAGGAGGAGAGTTCTTGTTGTATATGAAAATTAGTTTGTAATTATAAATAAAAAAAATACAATATTGAATTGGGATAACCATGACTGTCCGTGGTGAAACTTCACCAAAAGTTTAAACAAATGTACTTATAAATATTTAATTTTAATTTTATTTATTAGACGAACACAACAGTTTAAAATCAATAAATTTTACAAACAGTATGATATAGTCTTAGGTACAGTATTATTTAGGTATTTATATTTAAACCCAACCGGTTTCGCTCACATGAAAATTATCAGGGGCATCTGGGGCATTAATAATGTTTTCGACGTGTAAAATATTAAACACAGTGATAGAGGAAATCCATCACTGTCAAGTCTACCAGTGTAGTTTGTTCTGTGATCTGATCTGAAGTCGATAATATCCTCCGCTACCCGCGTGACCCTCGCGGTCGCAGTCTCGTGGTTCTCATAATTATCATACTTTCACTGTTTTATGCTCGGCTATTTTGAATTTAGCAACGTAGCATTGCGCTACGCAACGAGATTTTGTAGTAGGCGTCTACGAGAGTGCGTAGAAGATGCGTAGCAAGCTGCTACGATGTGTTTACGAATAAAGCCATAATTGAAAATTATACGGAGTGATTACAAATGACTATGACTTGACTTGACTCGTCTTTTAGCTAGAAATGATAGATACACGAGACCATGATGAAAAGAGGTCTCTCAGAAGACTCAAAGACATAATTACGACAGTAAAGAAATCTGCACAACTTATGAAAATATTAACGTTCAAAATTTATTTTAATCCTTTACACCTTTATCAAAAGAAAGTCTACTAACAAATTGAGTTTGTTCGCTAATTTCGACCCCAGACCGGACTGTCTATTTGGAATACTAATAAAAACAGGCAGATACAATTGTTTGTTTATTTTTATCCGTAACTTAGTTAGCCCGGCGCCGGGGCCGGATCGAGTAGAGCACCAATATTTGGGAACCACTTGCAAAATCTGCCTGTATTACGCAAATGGAACGGATTTTAGTACAATTTCTATTATAACATAATTTTGACGGAATAAAATATAACAAAGGAATTTTGAATTTAGAATTATTTTGACTGTCACAACCAAAATGGTAATACAATACAATATTGCAAACGATAATTACATAATATTACCACTCCTTGACATCGTAGCTAAGGTGTAATTATGTTCAGGTAGGTAACTTAAAAGTACGAGATAAACGAATGGGTGTCAAATAACGAAGCGTTATTTTCTGCATTTTATAAATTTTTGTAATTAGTCAAATAACAAGGTATTTGTATTTTAGCCAATATATTGCCGTCTATTTCTGGTTTCCATCTAAATATAGAAATATAAATAAATATAGCGCTGACATGCATTGTGTGCTAATTTATGCATGAAAATTTATGTGAAGTATTTCATTTACGAAAAAGCGTTCCGTATTTTTTTACGGCGTTCACGTTTTCTAGGCAGATTTATTACAGATTCGCCTAAAATCATTCTAAAGTAATTTCACAAATTAACTCAGCCTAACTGAAGTAACAATCCTTGAAATTAGTTTTCACTCTTGCCTTAACTTGGAGCGTCTCAAACTTTAAGGGCGCCTTTGTATTTTTGCGTGGCGATGACAGATCAATAGTTCTTTCAAAAAGTTAAGCAAAGGGATTTACTACTTAATTAAACCTGAATTTGGGGGCTCAGTCGTAACGAGCAAAGTTTTCACCACAACGAATCGTAAATAATCGCCGAGTTCTTTTTAAGTTCGTGAAAGTACATGTCCGTACGCACCACCATTAAAATGTTACTGAATGACTTGTATAAAAATCATTGAAAGAAAATTTAAATTTCAGTGGTCCCTTTCATTGACAATGTGTAATTTTTATTATAGTACACTATCAGCGCGTTTTTTTTTCGCTAAAATAGGAGATTTTTGTGCTAATGGCCAGCTGTCGCACGGAAATAAGTATTTTACATCAAATCCAAATTACCATAATTAATTATCATTAGCAGAAAAATATCTGCAGACTAAAATTTGTAAGCACTTCAAAAATTTGCCGACACCAAAAAAGGCTTTTAAATCATCATCATCTTCCTAGCCTTTTTCCCGTATTTCACGGGGTCGGCTACCTAATCTAGTCGAAAGTACTTGGTTTTTACACAGAGCGACTGCTATCTGACCTCCGCAACCCAGAAGGGAAACCAGACCCAATCCTACATTAGGTTACACACAACCTTTGAATTTCTTCGTAGGTGTGTGCAGGTTTCCTCACGATGTTTTTCTTCACCGTAGAAGCGCCGAATAAACGTACATATGAAATTCGGAAACCGAAAAACACATTGGTACGTGGTGGAATTGGAACCACGACCTCCTGCACAGAAGGCCACTACACCATCCGGGCTTTTTTATTACTACTTAAATCAAATAAATTGATTATTGGATCAGGTCTAGTAATTAATCTCATGCTCAAAAACCTAAATTACTTCAAGGCCAACAAACAGATTCAAAGTTTATGGTTGGAGCACAATTGACCTCCAAAACAACACATCAAACTGCGAACTCAAATATCGGTTAGGAAGTTAACCACGAAATTCAGCTACAGTTATTTATTTAATCCAAGTTCTTACGTCGTTTATTAAACAGAGGCGAGATTAGCACTGAGAGCTTAACGTAAGACGTGAACTTTACCCTCCCCACTTCTTTGGAGGGGTTTTACCCTCCCCACTTCTTTGGATGGGGTTTACCCTCCTCGTGACGCTGGGAGATAAGCTAATTACTTATTGTGATTTTCCAACCGGTCGTCGGCAAATTTTTCACCAAATTTACAGACACCAATTGTTAATAATGGGGGTGTAATGGAAGCCATGGTAGCGGTATGTAACGAAATGATGGTGGGGCTACACCAGGAGTTTGGACACGAATTGGAATCGGTTTTGTTTTCGGTATGTTGTGAGGAACTCAGTTTTTTTTTGTCTCGTAGTAAAATCGCAGTAAAAGCGGTAGGAAAATTCTTTATTTAATACCTATCGCAGTTTTCTTCTTGTCGTGTAGGTTTCGAGTCGATCGATCCGATGAACCCTGGTATCTGAGTATTTAAACTTCCTACTGCACAGCAGTGATGGATTATTATGGATATCGCAGTGAGGGATTTAAATTTAAAAAATCAGTAAGATTTGCCTTAGAGTTCAGTGGTTGAATAAATTCTGTCGTTCGGAGATACGTCAAATACGATGTGTATAAGTTAAATTTTATTTTAGTACCACAATGACCGTATTTACTTTACGAACATATCAAACTATTTTATTATTAAACGATAAACAAGTGTTATTCATATTGAATATTTGACACGGCTTACTTGTTTGTTGTGAGACAAGGCTTGTGCCTTGTGCGGTGGTGTGTCAACTCCGAGCTCCTGAGGAAGACCATCGTATATGGTCGAAACGTCGAGGCACAAGCCTTGTCTCACAACAAACAAGTAAGCCGTGTCAAATATTCAATAACATATCAAACGTTTTTTGCAGACTTCTAGGTGTCACAAATAAAAAAAGTCACAAATAAATTACACTCTTTTCACGTTGAAATAAGAATCAATTTCGCTTACCTTGATTCTTTTCAATTTAGTCTCGCCACCTTGGTCCGTCACCACAATGACTGAAATTAACCGGACAGTTTAACTTTTTAATTGCAAATTAAGAAGCTGGGGAGCGAAAGGTTGAATGCGTCCAGTGTAATGGAATGTTAAGAAAGGTTCTGTTCCTGAACTCTGGGTTTTCTGGTGAATAATTAGCGCGCCGAACAAAAATCCGCATAAAATCGATTGTGCGGTCGATGGGATTGGTGTGTCGTACTTTGCAAAATGATTTAATGATTGGATATTAAGTTTTTAATATCAAGGTAACAATTATTATATAATCGCGGTAATAATCCCGTTCAAAATAATAACCTTACTGCTCGATAAACGTTATAATGATAAGTAGGATACGATCAAAAACGTAATCGCATAAGGCGCATTTCCCTGCGAGTAGGTATCATTAAAAAATAGAAGCACCAGCGGCTAAAGCAAAGTATACACGTACATTTCAGGTACTTCCCGTTTCTCTTCAACGGAAATAAAGTAACCAGCCAAACTTTATTTCAGTGTAGCGCGGCCACGTAATCTGGGTTTCTTCTGGCGTCCGTCGCAAAGCTACCTGTTACAACAGCAAACTTCTGCCAACTCCAAGCCTAGATATACAAACTTGAGTCTGACAAACTCCAACGTAAACAGGCGCGGTTGAGCATTCAAACAGAAATACCAACTTATATTTATTCAAGATAATGAAGTTAGTTGGCTGTCAAATAGAGATAGTTGCTAGTATTGGGTAGGTTCGGGCTAATCGGAATTAAGGAATGAGCATAGACAATGTAGACGCGACAATGGGACGTGGGGAGGGCGGGGCCGACTGGAGCAGCGCGGGCGCGTGGCTTGCGCGATAACCGAGCACCGTCTTTGTGCTCTATGTAAAATTATAGCAGTGGAATGCTATGTGCGATTTACCCTAAATGCCGTACAAAGAGGGTTGCCTTTGGAATGTTCAGTACAATTATTACTTGTTATGTTAACTACGTCATATTATTCATGGTTAGTCGCTGAGTTAGGTGTACGTATTTTAATCTTAATTGTATTTTTATATTCGGTGAACGCGTGCCCCATATATAATATTAGAGATGTCATTCAAAGAGAACAAAACTTCTATGCCTCGGTAATTATTTCTAACATTCTGAAATAAAATTATTTTCCCCTTGACATTGAGTTCTTGAAAAAAAATCGCACAATTCAGGCGTGGGATTAAATTGTTCAAAACTTTGCAGGACAGCCTGTCGAATAGGCAGCTGTCATGAAATGACAGTCTCCACCCGCCTTTATGAAAAGCCCCAACGCATATTCAAGTTCGATTATACCGAGCGCGCCAAAGTAACCGCGAAGTAAACACCATTCAATTTTATTACGGCGAACAGACCGCCTTTGGAAATCCCCCGGCGGCAATCCCGTAAATCTCTATTTGTCGCAACTAAAGCAGGTCACGGTGGAAAGCTATTACGTTCCCTAAATGCTGCCGAACTCTGTGTAGAGCGCTCTAATCCACTACGAACGGGCTGGTGTCAAACGCAGGCTCGGGTTGTTTGTATTGTTTATTGTCGCGCTCGGTCGCTCGGCAAAGAAGCCGCGCTCCACCCTGCCCCGCCATCCCCCGCGAGAGCATGTTTCAATTGATAGAGCCGAACGTCCCCCGGGTGAACTATTATACTCCTGTCCGTGAGCGGTAGTACTTATCCCCACTTTATGTCTTTGACTTCACTTTACCGTAAAACTAGATCCGACGGAGGAATTTCGATACGGAAATTCGCGTATGATACATCGGAATGCAGAGTGGATTCGGGCGGAAGGCGAGACAGGCGCGTTATTGCAAAGGAACGCTTACTCGGGTGGTTTTTACGCGACAGTTCGACGGAAGCGAACAAAAAGCGCCGAAGAGCCAGCAGAATGGAACAAAACTTGAAACAATATCGCGACAGAGCGGCAATCATTCCTGTTTTATCTCGGTTTACTCACGCCGCGCGAACTGGCGCAATAAAAAACTACCATGCGTTTGTATGTACTAGATACGTTCCTGGTAACATTTATAATGGAGTACGTGCATGATATACAATTTAACGTGGGCGTTAGTTACACGGTATACGTAAATAGACGCTCTAAACGTGGTTCAAAAATAAAAGCGTTAGGTATAGATAGAATATAGAACTGATATTTATGAAAATTGCCGTATTGCAGCGCTCGCTCCGGCAAATTAATTTACGTCCAGGTCAGTGAGAGCTCTAATATTACTGGGAAATTTACTACTTGTACAGCAATTTCTGTTCGGGCACACATATACGAATGATTCAGCAAAATATCTATCATCAGTCATCCAACGGCTGAATGTGTAAAAATTCTCGGGTGAATAAAAAAAAACTGTGGTCATTCCACGGAACCAATCTCGATAACGCACGCGTAACTGCTTTTTATTTCACCGCGCTTTCACAAGTTTTGTCAATTTATTTGACAGTATCGCGGCTCGTATATTCATGTACCGAAGTTATAAACCTACAGATTTATCCTCGCGTATGGTCTTTGCAAAGGCCTGCAGAAGTTGATAACATAAACGAGCCTCTCAATTCTATTCCTATTTTGTTAAAGCGGTTTAAAATGAATTGAATCGACGGAATTATTGGATTATTTTCTCAATTCCTACATACATACATACCTACATTATATTCACGCCTTTATCCCTAATGGGGTGGGAAGAACGTAAAATACCTAATCAAAGGTCGTTCCGCCACGTCTGACAAGTTTTGAGGGTTATATGAAACCCTCGAATCCCTTAGCTGATTATTACCTACAGCATGCCCATGAGGAGATTTCACTGGCACATTCCATGTTTTTCTATTACTCCCAGTCCAGCATGAAAGAATTAAGCATTTTTCAACTAATCTATTCTTATTATTGTTTCAGATCAACTCAAAGAAGACGAATTCAATGACAATAAGATTGTTTTTATAAGATAAGAAGAGTGCATATTTATATTTTGTGCAAGAAGCACTCAACTGTACAAACATGGAGACAATAAGTAGAGTTTAAGGGGAAGAATTGCTATGAAAATAACAAGTGAGGATCTATTGGTACCAGATGTATGAAGCAAAGACGGATTTGCCGCGGCGAAGACCTGTTGGCATGGAGACCGGCGGGCTGCCACTCGTATCCACCTTCGCCCTCCTCACAATAGTCGCAGGTGAGCCAAACATTGACGGCGATTTGGTAAGAATACGACTTATGATTTGGTAGGAAGGGGTTGGTCTGTTCAGCCCAACAGCCACTGCGACCTGTAAAGATCTATTGTAGCTAAAGAATACGATTTAACCAAATCTCTTTTTTCATAATTAAACGACGAACAAGGCGAACTGCAGTCGAAGGTCACACTTGGCTGGCGGTGTAATGTGATTTTCTTACTTTCTAAAGAAAACCCATCGTATAGGGTCGAAACGTTGAGGTCAAAACTTCCGTTAAACTCTACTTATTGTCTCCATGTTTGTACAGTTGAGTGCTTCTTGCACAAAATATAAATATGCACTCTTCTTATCTTATAAAAACAATCTTATTGTCATTGAATTCGTCTTCTTTGAGTTGATCTGAAACAATAATAAGAATAGATTAGTTGAAAAATGCTTAATTCTTTCATGCTGGACTGGGAGTAATAGAAAAACATGGAATGTGCCAGTGAAATCTCCTCATGGGCATGCTGTAGGTAATAATCAGCTAAGGGATTCGAGGGTTTCATATAACCCTCAAAACTTGTCAGACGTGGCGGAACGACCTTTGATTAGGTATTTTACGTTCTTCCCACCCCATTAGGGATAAAGGCGTGAATATAATGTAGGTATGTATGTATGTAGGAATTGAGAAAATAATCCAATAATTCCGTCGATTCAATTCATTTTAAACCGCTTTAACAAAATAGGAATAGAATTGAGAGGCTCGTTTATGTTATCAACTTCTGCAGGCCTTTGCAAAGACCATACGCGAGGATAAATCTGTAGGTTTATAACTTCGGTACATGAATATACGAGCCGCGATACTGTCAAATAAATTGACAAAACTTGTGAAAGCGCGGTGAAATAAAAAGCAGTTACGCGTGCGTTATCGAGATTGGTTCCGTGGAATGACCACAGTTTTTTTTTATTCACCCGAGAATTTTTACACATTCAGCCGTTGGATGACTGATGATAGATATTTTGCTGAATCATTCGTATATGTGTGCCCGAACAGAAATTGCTGTACAAGTAGTAAATTTCCCAGTAATATTAGAGCTCTCACTGACCTGGACGTAAATTAATTTGCCGGAGCGAGCGCTGCAATACGGCAATTTTCATAAATATCAGTTCTATATTCTATCTATACCTAACGCTTTTATTTTTGAACCACGTTTAGAGCGTCTATTTACGTATACCGTGTAACTAACGCCCACGTTAAATTGTATATCATGCACGTACTCCATTATAAATGTTACCAGGAACGTATCTAGTACATACAAACGCATGGTAGTTTTTTATTGCGCCAGTTCGCGCGGCGTGAGTAAACCGAGATAAAACAGGAATGATTGCCGCTGGGGGATTTCCAAAGGCGGTCTGTTCGCCGTAATAAAATTGAATGGTGTTTACTTCGCGGTTACTTTGGCGCGCTCGGTATAATCGAACTTGAATATGCGTTGGGGCTTTTCATAAAGGCGGGTGGAGACTGTCATTTCATGACAGCTGCCTATTCGACAGGCTGTCCTGCAAAGTTTTGAACAATTTAATCCCACGCCTGAATTGTGCGATTTTTTTTCAAGAACTCAATGTCAAGGGGAAAATAATTTTATTTCAGAATGTTAGAAATAATTACCGAGGCATAGAAGTTTTGTTCTCTTTGAATGACATCTCTAATATTATATATGGGGCACGCGTTCACCGAATATAAAAATACAATTAAGATTAAAATACGTACACCTAACTCAGCGACTAACCATGAATAATATGACGTAGTTAACATAACAAGTAATAAT
>JARACY010000250.1:0-114677 GCA_029255725.1 Scrobipalpa atriplicella
GTACTGTACCACTGCCTTGATGTTATCTATCATAGTAATTTTAAATGGAATTTTATATAACGCGTTTCAATATTGACGAATAAGTAAATAATAATTACCATTTAAATTAAGCATGTGTACCTATCCATTTACATCTGTTATTTTGAAAGTAGTGCATGTCTTTTAAAATCTATTTTGAAAAGTTTATCATATTATCATTACAATTTTTTGCCTCTGTTTTCGCTCAAATTGTAGTTGCTAGATAGATTGCAAGTCAGTTTTTATATAGGGTGTTAGAGGTTGAAGGTAAAGTAACAAACGCAAATGGGCACTGTGGCATTTGAAACATCTCTTTAACTCTACTTTCTACCTCGACACGTATAACTTCTATATTATACTATCGTTATGTTCAGTATGAATGAAACTCGATTTATTGTTGTCTATTTTCACTTGAGCACAATTATGTCTTCTCCTTCGTGCAAGGTTAATATAGTCACAACAACAATCTGTAGGTTAGCTTTAATAAAACTATTACTAGGCATGTTTAAAACATGGATGAATCGACTTAGGATGTGTACGGTGACAGAGGGATAGATGGATAAAAGATTTGCCAAGTGCAAAAGGGATACCCTGCTCTCAATTCTGATAGCACCATTCCTTAACTTATTTTAAGTTAGCGCTGTCTTTTTCTCAACTTTGACATAAGAACAAAATAAAAAATAAACACATGCATGACTGACTGTGACATTCCTAATCTGACGTTAGACTCTTAAAAAAAGGATTTTTAAGAAGTGAGAATAGAGCATGCTATCTTATTTTACGTCATATAAGCAATCTTTCGTCAGATTAGGAATGTCAAAGTCATATGTTTATTTGCTATCTTGTTCTTCTTTATTCTTTATTGTACACACAGATACTTAAACTAAACTTAAACTAGAGACATCATGTACAACGGCGAGCTTAACTCAAAATAATTGAGTTGAGAAAAAGACAGCGTTAACGTAAAATTAGTTAAGGCATGGTGCTATCATAACTGAGAGCACTATATTCATATGCTAAGACGATTAATCTGTAGATACTTTTATACCACAGAACAAGTAAATAGAGAATTTGTCCCTCTAGCTAGAGGTGTCCATTTTTTCTTCGTTTCAATATTATTTTGATCGATATTTTTAGACTCCACTGGGAGTTTTCATTACTTGGAATTATTATAATGGAATATTTTATAAAAAAAACTTATTATTATAAAAAAATATAAAAAGGGCTCTGGGCAGTGTAAATTTGGAATATGCCTTTTTCAATTCAAACTGTCAATTCCTTACGATTATTACTACTGTTACGTTTTATAATATTATTAAATAAATGAATGAATTTTCAAAATTTTAACAAGAATTATATACCAACTAACATAGCCTAATATTGTGCTGACTGTGCAAGTTATATCTATGCTTGTATACCTACTTATATATGTAATTATAATATAATAATAATACTTAACACTATACACGAAGGAGAAGACATAATTGTGCTCAAGTGAAAATAGACAACAATAAATCGAGTTTCATTCATACTGAACATAACGATAGTATAATATAGAAGTTATACGTGTCGAGGTAGAAAGTAGAGTTAAAGAGATGTTTCAAATGCCACAGTGCCCATTTGCGTTTGTTACTTTACCTTCAACCTCTAACACCCTATATAAAAACTGACTTGCAATCTATCTAGCAACTACAATTTGAGCGAAAACAGAGGCAAAAAATTGTAATGATAATATGATAAACTTTTCAAAATAGATTTTAAAAGACATGCACTACTTTCAAAATAACAGATGTAAATGGATAGGTACACATGCTTAATTTAAATGGTAATTATTATTTACTTATTCGTCAATATTGAAACGCGTTATATAAAATTCCATTTAAAATTACTATGATAGATAACATCAAGGCAGTGGTACAGTACATACATGCATAAACTTGTTAGTATTACCATGGACTAACTACTATCTAGAGGACTGACAACCGCCATACTAGAGAGCGTACCTCGATACTCGATAAAAGGTCAAAATGCGAGCAAAACCTAGATGGCGCTGGCATATTGCTCGAAGAGTCCGTCGTTAATATAAGTCATGAAATTGAATAAATTCAATAACAACTTGAACCAAATTATCTTTTCAGATTTTTTAAGAAGAAATACACAATGAGAAATGCTGTTTAAAACATTTGAATTTCAATATAGGTACATGTTATGTTTACACAATATTCTGCTAATGTCAATAGATGGCACTGCTTAGTAGCGGTGTACGCAGTTTATAAGGGAGGTTATAAGTCCTCTTTGTTTTATTCGTCCATGGTATTACAGTTAAAAAAGACCAATTACTTTTGTGCAAGTACGACACTTCAAATTCATCCCCTTTTGCTTTGTGCGGTATATCATCTCACAGTCATTATAGAAAAGTAAGAGGTCTTCTTTACATTTTATTATTAAGACGACTTATCGTTAACAATATTAGTTTAAAAAGGCATTTTGACTAAATTCTGTCGACATACCTCTGGGTTATTCCAGCAAAATTATTACAAGTTGTTTTTCATGAGAATTATGTTTATTGAGTCGCGAGCATTAACATTTCAGTCTTCTCAAAAGAAACACACCTTTGTGCTTAAAACCAGAGCAAGTAAGTAACAGGACAACAACTGATTCGAAGTATACTTTCATCAACAACATAGTATGGAACGGGATAATATTTGTCAAATCTTTAACAAACAGTAAATTTGTGCTACATTTTAAGTAAAAATCAAAAGTTTACAACAAAATCTATACAGAGTCCACCACGTATAATACACGATGGAAACCACCTTGTATAGGTATGAACACTGGGACTTTACTATATTGCACACTCTGTGTAAAGAAGTGGTAACCAATTTAAATAGTAATTCAGTTATTTCTCATTGCGGATAACATAAATAATACTTTCTCTTACGATTAGGTTTTAGATTAGGAAACACATAGCAAGTAGACAGAGCAGTTGCTTATATACTTCAGGTATTGAACAGATTTCCGTGTAAAAAAAATAAAAAAGACATCTCTCAAAGTAAAAGACTATTTTGAATAATTTAGCTTTAGCAGGTGGCATTTAGAATCAAAACCAGTGATAAATCATACAAGTTACTCGATATGAGATATAAAAATATCGATCAAAATAATATTGAAACGAAGAAAAAATGGACACCTCTAGCTAGAGGGACAAATTCTCTATTTACTTGTTCTGTGGTATAAAAGTATCTACAGATTAATCGTCTTAGCATATGAATATAGTGCTCTCAGTTATGATAGCACCATGCCTTAACTAATTTTACGTTAACGCTGTCTTTTTCTCAACTCAATTATTTTGAGTTAAGCTCGCCGTTGTACATGATGTCTCTAGTTTAAGTTTAGTTTAAGTATCTGTGTGTACAATAAAGAATAAAGAAGAACAAGATAGCAAATAAACATATGACTTTGACATTCCTAATCTGACGAAAGATTGCTTATATGACGTAAAATAAGATAGCATGCTCTATTCTCACTTCTTAAAAATCCTTTTTTTAAGAGTCTAACGTCAGATTAGGAATGTCACAGTCAGTCATGCATGTGTTTATTTTTTATTTTGTTCTTATGTCAAAGTTGAGAAAAAGACAGCGCTAACTTAAAATAAGTTAAGGAATGGTGCTATCAGAATTGAGAGCAGGGTATCCCTTTTGCACTTGGCAAATCTTTTATCCATCTATCCCTCTGTCACCGTACACATCCTAAGTCGATTCATCCATGTTTTAAACATGCCTAGTAATAGTTTTATTAAAGCTAACCTACAGATTGTTGTTGTGACTATATTAACCTTGCACGATTGGGGACTAACTTTATATTAGGGGAAACCTTATTACGTTACACATAAGGCATATTTTGGCTTCAAAAGCACACTTTACCTATGCTTACGAAATGGAAATTGTTTGGCCTAAGTTTTCAAAAATACTTTTCTTATTATCAATTTTCGAAAAATATTTCGCTAGCCTATTGAGGTGTTTTATTTATCAAATACGATTTAAGGATCATAAGCACAATCTTAATGAAATCAACTGTTGAATAGCCTAAAAGAGTAGAATCGTCAATGACATAACACGATCGTATGTAAGATTCTGATTTCAATAATTTATAAAACCTAACCTGTTATGCTTGATTCGTTCTATGCAAGAACAGAAGGGAAATATTGATAGACTCATGATGCTCATTAAAGTAAAAAATACACCTAACCTAACATTATTAATCTTGCAAACTAAATGAAAAAAAAGTCAGAACTGAATAAGGAAACTTATGTAGGCATGCGCGTAATGATATTATTTTGTCGTCTTAAAATTTTGTGCGTTGCGTACTTCAATATACTGAATGCGGAGTAGGCATTGTAAAGTAAGATAATACGACGACAAGACGACAAAATTATGTCGTCAATTTTTTTACATAACTTTGTCCTTGTATTATCGCGACTTATTTATACGTTGTATTGTATTAATTGTTAAATGCGCAACGAAGACGACACAATTATATCGTCGCGCGCGATTTAGCCCAGGTCTAGCCTTCAATTGGTTACGGATAACAAAGCGTGTGTCGGCTCCCCCTGGCGAGTGGTGTGGCGAGCGGTGTGACGAGTGATGTGGCGAGTGAGGTTATTGTCGGTCAGTCCCCGCAGCAGCACGCAAGGCTGGAATGCTGTCCTCACGCCGCCAGTAACGAGCGGATGTTCTTCGGCGTCGATTGGTGGTTCAGGTGCTTCGTTGTATACCTGGAATGAATATATTTATGTTTGTATAAACTACTTTTATAGATTACAACTTCAGTGATCGTAGTGGATGAGATATCAGTTTCACGTCGTCGAACGTAGTATATTAACTGATATTGCGAGCGCAGCGAGAGTGAGATTTCACGATATTGACCGAGTAATATACTCATATCGCGAACGAAGCGAGCGCGAGATTCTTCGATATATTGAGGTACATTACGTAGTAGGGAGCGCAAGATTATGCACGTCGTAATATTACTCAGACCGCGAGCGCAGCGAGCGCGAGATTTCACGATATTGATCACGAGATTATGTATGTTGTATATTACTCATATCGCTACGCCACCTGATTGCATATCTATATACCTGATATCATAGCTATGTACCTGAGTGCATTAAGCAGCGGCTCCGCTCTAGCCGGCGTCTGCTGTTGGAGGAACTTGACGCAGCCCTTGACGTCGACGGATGAGGAG
Organism: Scrobipalpa atriplicella; assembly: GCA_029255725.1. Lineage (NCBI taxonomy): Eukaryota > Metazoa > Arthropoda > Insecta > Lepidoptera > Gelechiidae > Scrobipalpa > Scrobipalpa atriplicella. Next base: position 5,263 of record JARACY010000250.1, read on the forward strand.
CGGCAGAACGCGCCCGCCGGGTGCACCCAGTCGTACAGGATGATCAGCCCCACCATCACGCGCAGCACTAGCAGAGATGTCTCCTCGCGACTGAACTGTGCCACCAGTTTTCTGGAACGCGAATGAAGAAGGTTTTGTAAGTATTTTTTTGATATTTAATTAAAGGTAGGAAACTTTTATGTCTGAATGTAAAATCAGACGTAGCTCGCTGTACGAGTCAGTGGGTCGGGATTACTGTACGAGTCAGTGGATCGGGATTACTGTACGAGTCAGTGGATCGGGATTACTATACCTAACAGATATTCATGCTGGATAGGCATTTAGGCATAGTCTGTCTGAGAAAAGAAGTAGCTGTTATGTATGTATGTACGATACGTACATGCCATGTATTTTCATCGCGTTCACCATTTAACCCTCTTCACGTCATAAGTACCTACCTATATGTATAACTTACGGAACCTTTCAATAAAATTGCATTTGATGAACACAATCTTTTCAAAACAAATGCGGTTAACTAATTTAGCTGTTTCCTGGTAAACAAAAGGAGCAGGTAACATGGAGAATAAACATTCCTACATTCCTATATTTAGGGTGGCAAGACCGATGTTTACACGATCATTGGTTACTCGGGTTCTTTACGACACAATAAAACTACTACGAGTAGCGTAAGGAAACCGATACAGACGACCAGAAAAAAAGTTAGGCTAATAATCGGAAGAGAGGTTGTGAGCTTGTAAGTCATGTTGTATTTTTTTTATTTTAGCTTACATCGCATGACCTTTCTCCATACCATTCTTCATCTTCTTCATACCATTGACCATGTGTGAAAAAAATCTATAACGATTGAATAACTTAAGCATACAAAACCGTACTTCGAAATCTAAATTACAACAACATTAAATGACTAGGTTTTTTACGAATATCTATCTAAATCCTTGGTTTCAGTAGTTCGGTGATTTACTTAGATAGTCTTTGGTCAAATATTTATTTCTTCTTTTTTTAGAAAAGAAAAGTGCATTAATAAAAGATATTTTGAAGTATAGAAATTAACACTTCAAACAGCTTATTTTCATTTAGACATAATTTAGTACACACGTCTAATGAAAGAAGCTGTTTTTGTGTCACGGTCAAACAGAAATATTTGGATAAAACATAAATATTTACTTTAAATTGGGAGCTGCTATCTGTTCTTTTATTTATAGAATAATACCATTTTCAACTTTACTATCTTAACATTCATCATGATGTGATGATGTGCTAGTTGCCATCATCAAATAGAGTTTTGCGAAACAGCTCCATTATTTACCAGTACCAACATCAAGTGGTCAAAAACATTACATTTTCAAGACCACAGTACATTCTAAGTTGAATAAAAGCTAGTAAAAAATACTCTTCGACTGTACCCAGCATTCGGGTCAGCCAATCCCTCGCGTCAACTGAACTGAAACGAACACGCATGTAAACAAACATAACAACATTAACAGTAGCTACACTGTTATGGGAGCAGGCAACTAGGACATGTTGCGCTACTGTTAACCTAAATATTGGGTTATCTTTCAAGGTGGTTTCATTTATTGCAATGCAAGATTGATAATTTTTATTGATTCTGATTTGAGTGACATTGCAATCAGGACTTTACCAAAATATTTGGAGCAATCGTCGGTGAATGATACCTACCTAACTGATAAGATTGTGAATTTCAGTGAAAATTGTATTTATTTATGTACGTTTTAGTGACGTTGCACTGAGTTCACGCTTCCTGTGGTAGGTAGTTGAAATTAAAGATAGTTTTTTTAAAATCTACAAACTTAAATTTCATGACTGAGATTCCTTTCATACTATCAAACATAATGTAATGACATCGAATCGTACGCACGTTCGTACTACCAAATAGGGTTAAGAAAGATCAACATGTGGTTACAGGATTAGCTATGACGACTTATGTGACTGACGACTGTGTGGAATAAACCATCTGATCATGTAATATTGATTTGACCTATTATTAGACATCCTAAAATTATTTTGTTCACATATCAACATAATAAAAGCACAATAATTAAATTACATATATTTATTTAGATCATCCATCACAGCATTTTTGTAGAAGATAAAAGCTCACATAATTATTTTGTTAAGATGCTCATTAAAATGCTACCTGATTCACGATTGAAAATCGTCACTTATCCATATGATAGACTTACTAGAGGTACAAATCATAGACCCTTAAAACTATGATAGACATGCAATAAATTCATAGACCCATATGCAGATATCATTACCTACTCTACAACGCCACGGAACATAAATTCTTGTGCCATAAAGAGCAGTGACAATTAAACGACTCAGTACCACTACGTTGATGACTTTCGCATACAGGATGTGAAGTAATTGATTAACTATGTTCTGCATTCGTATTTCTTCCATCCATTACTGGGAGCGATAGAGAAACATAGAATTTTCCAGTTCCAGCTGATTGTCTTCCCGTGTATACTTAGTAGACTTGGACGAGTTTCAGTGTGTTTTAGGTACAACCTATCACTACAACGATACACAGTTAATTCTTTTTTAAATGACTCTCAAAACTTGTCAGACGTGGCCTTTATCCACGAGCAGAGATGGGCAGAGCGTCTGCCCACTTCATAAGGGATAAAGGCGTGGCTATATGTATGTATGTACGTTGATGACTTTTGCAGGATGTGGAGTAATTGATTAACTATGTTCTGCATTCGTACGTCAAACGGCAGTTTGTTTATAGGTCAGTAACTTTCCTGCTTATAGCTCCGATCACGTTGTATTGATCCATTTGTTTTTTCAGTATTCAGAAACTCAAGTTCATCAATAAGAAGTTGTAACTGGTAAAATCTCGAGATCCATTTGATTGAGAGATTGCTAAGTATTGTTTTTTGAGGGTCTCCAACGACTCCAAAATTACCAGTTACATAGGTACAAAAACTCTTACAGCGTTTGTGAACTTATCCGTATCCGTATTCAATTCGATTTGGCCTTCTTACAAAGCCTGTCTCGCGCGGGACATTTAATTTTGGCCTAAAAATCGGGACGTCCCCCCAAAATCGGGACGTCTGGCAACCCTGCCACCCATATACGTTTCGTAAGGATTTTTTCTGGATATTGTATTGGATACGGATAAGCGCACAAACGCCCTTATACTTACTTGTATTTATGTAACTTACATTAATGTTATAGGTGAGTAATTGCTATGTTTACTTAGTTTGCGTTCAAGTTACGAGCTCGATAAGAATAATAATATTGATAATAATTTGCTATTTATTAAGTTTTATCAACTTCTTGATTGAAATGTGTATACCTATAGGAAAGTACTTCCGTTTACTTCGGTTAGTTATACAGGGTGTAAAAAAAGTAATACGGTCCTTTAAACCACATGTTCTACTAATGATACCAAACAACTTTCCCAAGGCACAAAAATTTTAGCTCGTTTTTTTTTTTGCCTTTTCCATACAAAGATGCTCTCCGGGATGTTAAGTCTTATTTCTTTACGTTAAGTCTTATTTCTGTTTTAGTGTCTCTAGTCTAGAATATTGTATATGAAATGTATGAATTAATTTACATAGCAAACACAATTGATTAAACAATACATAAGTATTGCACTTTGCTATTAAGCAAATATTTAAAAATAACCGCCTTCAATTTAGTGTTTATTTAAAGCACTGAATATTTAGGTAAGTGGGTGTCAACCAAGTGGCTCCAACATTGTGCCTCTACTAGGTACAGGCGTCATGTTATTGTTATTCTGTGCACATGGTCCATTGTCACTTTCAATGGAGTGAATCGCCTGAACTTATACAGTCAGACTAGGTTGATGATTTACTGAGCTTGAATATGAAGAAAGAGTATCTTAACTTTCATGCTTGATTATGTGCGATAGAAACATAGAACCTCTAAGCCGAAACATTCTATGACAGAATTCTTCGGCCAGAAAATGGAATACGAGAGGTGTAACTACTGCGACGATCAGTGTATTGTAATTAGACGACGGGTTGACAACCCGTACCTAATAGACTAGGAGGTCACGACAAAAATGCAGGCTGATAAAATATCATACCTCTCATATTATAGTTTTTTTTTCGGTCACGATAAGTCAGCTCTGAAGCGCCACAAAAATTTAACGCAACCGCTTTGGGCAGGCAGACCGAGATTGTTGGCATCAGGGGGTTACTCTTTATACTTCTAACCAAGGTCAGCCTCCCATATGATCGTTACCATTTTTGTCGTGACCTCTCAGTCTATAACGTTGAAAGATTTCCCCATTCTCAGATTCGCCGAAAACTTTTATTAGGCCAGTGGTCTTTTAAAATCTGTACCTGATTCCATAAACAAGTAAGTCATACAATTTAATTCTCGGTGTGCCACTAACTTATCGTGCAAGGAAGTGACGTGCTGACCACTGAATGGCGCGACTGACGACCGAAATTGTGAGAACCCGGCGTCATACGGCACCTCACTTGATACGATTGTATCAGTACGAGAACGATGCATGGTATACAAAATCCGCTGTAGCTTAGTTGGTTTAGAGCGTTGGGCCGATTTTCCAAAGACGCGGGTTCAAATCCTGTCGCGGTTGAATTTTTGATTTGTTATTTCTAATAATTTTAGAAATAAAATATCACTGAGTGAAAGAAAACCTATACGAAAAAGCATCATTCTTTGTTTTCAGTCCAACACGAAGAGTACAGCACTTGAGGTGTTTTGGTTTTCGTGAAGCCCCCTACCTAGTTTTTAACTCCTGGCCATACTACGATAACTAAGAAGGAAGTACGCCATTAAATCACAATGCTCGTTGCTCGTATAAAGTATGTCCCCGAGCGGAAATAGTGAAATGGTTAGATAAAGTCGGTTTATCACTACGTCACCAACCAGCTAGAATCATAAGCAGCATAAATTGTAAAAACAATCGTACTACGAATATCAGTGCTACTGTTACGTAATAACAGATTTTGCATTTACGACACTTCTATTGAATTTGAATAACATTGTACTTATCTGGCTCAATTTTTGTACAGAGATACAATGTTATTCGATAGAGGTGAGGACTTAGAGTTCTGTTGTGATGATGAAAATGAGAAATATGAGCCAGTTATGTTACAGTTTTGTTCCTCGGGAAAAGTTGTTTATAGTTATAGTTATGTAATGGTAACGACCAGCTTTTTAAATATCGGCCACTAGTTATATAGATGATACTATTAAATCATTAAAAAATTTGGATATGTTCGAAAAAACCAATGACTCAACTTTGCGATTCTCGTATTCTCATTGTATTTATTTCACAATATCAGCATACGCCAAAACATTGTTTCTCAAACTGTGATTTTGCAGGTTCTAAAAGATAAATATTTTTAGAAACTACACATATGAAATAATGCGAGACGGGTTAGATCATTTCCCTTTGAACGAGAATAGGTACTGGTTTTACATACATACATACATAAAATCACGCCTTAGGCCCTAATGGGGTAAGCAGAGCGAGAACGACTTAAACAATGGTCGTTCCGCCACGTCTGTCAAGTTTTGAGGGTTACAGATGATTGTGTATATTGCTGTAGTGACAGGTTGTCAGCCCATCGCCTAAAATTGCAATACACTTAAACCCTCGAATCCCTTAGCTGGTTTTTACAGCATGCCCGGGAGGAGATGCAGCTGGCACATTCTATGTTTTTCTATCACTCCCAGTCCAGCATGGAAGGTACTGGTTTTAAACAGAGCTATTTCCATCTGAACGCAACCAGACCCAGCCTTAATCCTATTACAAGAATAAACCATTTTCATCGTGATAATTTTTGAAGGTGTAGGTATTTCAGTTATTTTATTTGCCATAAGTAAGTACTTTATATCTTTATTGGATTTTCAAGTAATTGACGAAGCTAAGGGGGTGAAAGGTTGAGAAACTTAGAGCTAAAGTATATACCTATTTAGTATCTATATACCTAGTGTGCGTATGCGCAGGGCGTATCGGTGTGGGTGTCGCGATACTCGATCCCGGTGTTCGTGTAATAAATACGCCCTTGCTGCACTAACAAGGATAAACAAACGACCGATATAGCAAATGAATAATAAATTATGTCAAATGCACTTATAAATAAATACTTTGTGAGTAGTTTCAAAACTGTTCAAGCTTGAAATGGAAAGCTATTAACCCACTCTTGCATATAGATATAGGCTCATAAACTGATTTTTCTTTGCAACATAGCAGAGGTTCAAATTTCAGAGCCGCAAACGATAACCTTGTTACAAACATATGTTTTGCGGTTGACTTTCTTTAAAGTTGTAAAGAAAAAGCAGGTTATGGGCCGCAAAACAAGTTGGTATCGATAACGCAACGTTAAAAAACGCAGTATAGGCCAGAGACAGGTTACCGATGATGGGGCGAACTTACACAAAAAAAATGCACATCTGTCACGCATCAGCTGATTCTTTTAATATAATTCCCAATCTAGCATAGTAACGAGAAGCAACATTACAAAATACATACATACCTACTATTAATAGTGAGTAGAAATGGAAGTAAGTATCAGACTGTGAATATACAAACCTGAATCTAACTAAGTGGACATTGTTGTGGATTGCACACAATCTAGACCGGTCCTGGAATGTTCCTAGCTCAATGTTGGATACGACGTACAGGATCCAACTATTGAATAGATTAGCGTTTCTTTAACTTTACATTTATTTAATAGATGAAAAAGGTATCGATTTTTTATAGTTTTTTTACATACTTCTATACCCAAACATTACCTGGAAGATATACATGTGGTTTGTTGTGTACTTCCTCATTTCTCTACGTATTGGAGAGATCCTATGATGATAGGGTAATTCCAATTTTGCATCAATCAAATATACTTATTTCCTTATCGTGTACACAAGAAAGACTATGACAAATTCACCACACCCGCTACTCCCTCCCTCCGGTAGTTCAGTTGACAGAGCGACGGCACGGCATTCTGAAAATCACAGGTTCAAGCCATGCCCGATGCGAATTTATTATTTATTTCTTTCATCAGGACCCTGTATATTTCTGCTAGTTAAAGTGGGCACTGGATGTAAAGAGATCTAGTTTGAAGGAGAAATCTGAGATTTATTCGTTCAGGACTAAATCTAACCAGTTTCTTGGTCTGTGATTGCATCCACTTTCCTTTTTGTGTTTGGCTATCGGCTATCCAATATAGTCTCGTCTAGGGCTTCGACCCTAAGGTTTACTAGTAAGAATAACAAGGAAAAGATTTTATTATTATTTAGCGTGAAAGTCTCTATGGGTTTTCTAATGAATGTCGAAGAACACGATTCGGTTCTTTGTTCACAAGTGTTTCTTCTTCAATTCGACTGCGGAAGTGTCGTTATTATTTGATAAAGAAAACAGTATTAATTTAACATTTGGTGAAGAAAGTAAATAAGTAGAATTCTTTTTCTGATAGATGATTGCTCATTTCATAATATTAGGACAAATTATAAAGTTACTTAGAATTTACCAGCTACTCCTCATCCTGAGAATACAGTAAATGCATGCATCTGAGTATTATCACAGAGTATTATAATAGTAGGTGCTACGGTGCATGGTATAAGGAAACGTAGAGTAGGATAATTCCAGACGTCGGACCAGTTGACGTCACAAACAATGCTGCCATTTAATTACATTGTTTAAATTGTAAGGGAGTTTTTAATAAGTAGTAAATAAATAAATCCTAATCTCCATCTAGCTTACTATTTATTTTTCGTCTTATTAATGTATTTAGTAATTAATTTTAACTCAATACAATAATATTGCTTCTTTTTAGAAGTAAGTTAGAAAAAAATACAATATACTTGGGTAATTTATTTTCCAAAAATGGCAATACATTTATCGATTCTGTTTGATGACGTCATCTGGTCTCACGTCGTGAACCAGCTGTCACGGGAAGAAAATACCAGGTGTAGTAATTTTCTTAAACCATGGTCTGGTGTATGCAATTTAGGCACTGGATTGAACTGATGAGGCGTTACTTTAGGTAAGTATGTATTTTCGTTAAACAATACCTCGTTAGTTAGTTAGTATAGGTAGTCTAAGCAGTGTTCATAATTTTGGTGCTAGGGATGTCTCTAATCGATATTCATGACAGAGTACGAATATTAGGCTGCTCTACTATTCGCGATTTTTACGACACTGATTTCTAAATTTAAACTGACGATAGTAACGAATTTCATTAGTTAGGATTGCGTATCAAAATTAGTAACGCTAATCAAAGTTACGATTTCTATTAACCGTTGGTTAAATCAGCAGCGACTAGAACAGAAACCTTCGTGCGATCGAGACACCTATCTGTTCAGCTGAGAGCTACGCCACTATAGCTGTTATCGCTTCATTCTTGTCCGCGTAACTATAGCTGAACTCCGGTGGCACCCACATTAATTTAAAACTTAGTAGAGTGTTCTCAAATATAAAAAAATAGAACCGAATACAAATTACAGACGGTTTACTAACTCTGTCACCAGAGTTTTTCGGGTAGTTCGTCGACTCGACAAACCACTCGATAAGAATTAAAAATTATAAAACCAATATGAATACGAATAGTCATGTGTATATGTGTGTCAGTATGCCGTTTGCAGTTGATCCGAAGTCCTTGGTCGGAATTATGCCACCCACTTAGAATAATACAATCTTCCACAAGAGTAATTGATGGATGTCCAGTATATTGGAGCCACTTTGCGACAAGCTGGATACTTAAGACTGTTTTATTTATATTGTTAAATGGGAAAGTTTGCATTTATGTAGATGTATGTTCATGCAAGAGGGGCTGGCACAACTCAGCTCAATTCTTGATATACATGTGCCTTCTAAGCTTGACGGATATTTGCTATACTCACCACGCTTGGCGAGCGCAAATATTTCGAGGCTCTGCAGCTGCCCATTCTTTGGATGTCTCTTTGTAGACGTAGGTATAAGACACCCGCGGGTAGATACTCGATTAGCGATGCTATTCTAGCCCGGCATCACGTATGCTGATCTATTTACCATGGGAGGTCTAGTGCAGCGTAATATTATAATCTCCCGCACGAGTTGTTGGACGGAATAATGGATCGTTGTCACGACAGACCCATAGAATAGAGGATGCGCTGTTTGCTATGAAGTTTATTAGGTCAAATTGAAGCTTCGCCTACCCCTATGAAGCATAAAGGCTTGACTAATATAATGTATGCAAAACACAGTCCCTACTAAAGTCAAGTAGCGAACGAAAAAATAAGTTTTTTATCGTTGAAACTCTGTCTATCCCGTAAAGGATAAAGGTCTGAATGTGTGGTCGGTATAGTAATGAATTGCTGTCACAGTGCACGACGGGTCCATTTATAGAGAACAAACTGTTTGCTATGCAATTTATTAGGTCAATCATACGGCGAATGTGTTCTGGGCCCATTTGGTTTACAAGTAATTTTGTTACCATTTCCATCTATCATACATAAGTTAAGAAACAAACATAGTTACTTTCGTATTTAAGTAAAAAATGCAGGTAAATTTCGTAACAACAAAACAAACTCAAACTATCGGAAGAAATATTCGTATCAGGAAGCGTAGACCATTAAAGGTGTCCCTAGAGCTTGCTCTGGTTGTAAACATCAGGGAATAACTTAAATATTCCAGGTTTCTGAGGTATACGACCGGGTTTATTTAACGAATTCCGAGCTTTGTTTTACAACATATACATACACACTCTCTTTATGTAATGAATTTGAATGTGGATGGATATGTTGGGAGAGGACGACCAAAGAAAAGATGGATAGACTGCGTGAAAGATGATATGTCTAAAACAGGTGTGAGTGTTGAACTGACGGCTGACAGGGATGAATGGAAGAAGAAAACATACTGCCCCTAATAAATGGGATAAGGGCAAACGAATGATGACTCTCTTTATGATAGTTACATTTACATTAATTCTAAAAAGACTCCATTTAAAACCCTTCCTGGTTTGAGAAAATTGAGCTGGAATTCAGACTTTAAAAATCATGAATGAATTAAGTCTAAAAATTTATATCTTAAAAATATGACGAAAACTGGCTGGCAAACTTCAAACAAAAGAAAATCGTCGTGTTATTTCACTGCCTCACATATTTTTGTGCGCGATCGATGCAACCATGTACAAGAAAATTCTAGTAGTTGGGCATTCTGTAGTAGAATTTAGTTGAAATACTACAGTAAAATACTTACGGATTCTCCAACATCCGCAGACAGACTTTGGCCATCGTACTGAGCGTTTCTGTGGTATTCTCTAGATCCTGCTGATTGTCGTTCACGAACTGACTGGTAGCCTCTGATAGGACCTTCAACATCGGAGTCGCTTGTGCGTAGAACAAGGACATTCTGTTTGCCACCTCCCCCCCTATATGGGGTTCTTCCCCTGGTGGAAGATCAGCGTTAATAAGACCCCCTCTTGATACGCTTCTTCTGTAGTAGCTGAAGTCGTTTTGAATCGCTGGGGTTTTCATCTGTGAACGAAGAAAGTGGTCGTTAGAAATAGTGTGGTTAAAATGTGTGAATATAGTAAGTTCATTTTCATAAAAGGCAAAAATCAATATCACAAAAGATGCAGCGCGTAAAAAGCCAATAAAAATAAGCCGGCCACATTTTCCCATGTTAAGTGGATGTCACCAAGGCTATGATCAATAAAAAAGCTTATTTATAACTGTAAGCCTGTCCCCGCTTGTTAAGGGGATCGGGCGTATAACTTGCACCCTTAAGTCTAGAGGGTGTAAGGGACGATATTATGATAAAAACTGAAAGGGGTTGCACAACTTTCACCTCGTTGACTTTCGCAAAGATTTTTAGATATGTCTTACGTTTTTAAACGGAATAATAATTTTCTATGTGAAGTTTTTTATTACTTCAGAATTTCCCAGAAGAATTTCTTTGCGAAAGTTGTTCAGTTTCGTTGACCGAGCAACCCCTTCCAGTTTTTCGGGACACAGTGTCCCTTACACCCTGTATAGACCTTGAAGGACCCAAGAGAGGGCGAAAATATTCAGGGAAAATGACTGAATTTGACAGTTCATTGGGTTTCGGTAAATAAAGAGTTGATGAGAGGAAAAATATTAGAAGTTCGTTAAGTTTTAAACGATTTCTAAGTGGTATTTTAGATCTTGACTTGGGTTTCATTATACGCCTAACAACGGTATTTTTTAAAATAAAATGTCAAAGAAATGAATAATCTGTGAAAAAATAACAGTTCTAAAAACATTTGTTGGGAAGTGAAGTCTATTCTTCTCCGCAAATCATTGTTTCAATTTGCTTTCTGAAATATATATAATACACAAGTTTTTAATGTCCGAAAAATAGAAATTGCACTTTCATTATTTTCCGAAGTTTTTTTTTACGCTCTGACCGTTTCTTCGCGAAATATCCAATCCATTAGGTTATATAGTTTAAAACAGAAGACACTAGTTAAGCCACCTTGTACGTACATATATGTATACAAACATAGGGTTTAGATATTAGGTAAATAAACTTAGGTAAGGTAGGTAGGTAAGAAAGAAGGTCATAAACGTTCTTACGTAAACGTGATGAAAACGCGTTTCAGTTTTATAGCCTAGCTTCTACTAGGGAAGGTGGAGCTGATAAAACTAAGTAACAGTTAGTAGAAAACTAAGACAGCTGAAGGTCAAGAAATTCATGCGACCTTGCAAAATCACAGTATTTTAAAAATTATATAAAGAGGCACTTTGGGCTATGGTCCGAATGGTTGTATTTCAAATTGAAAGATTCCTAAATGATTTGTATATTTGTTAGTAATTTTAATAAAGAAATATATTAGACGCGGTCGAAGCTACTGTTAGTATATTTATCTAGTCACAATGCCGAAAATATATTACAATCCGTAAAATGATTAAGGTAACCTAACAATATGTACCTTCGCTACATTTGATATTGAGTAAAATGCTAGCTACTGCCAACTTCCAATTTGGCATAGTTAAAAGTTCTAGTACCTATGCTGAATGGACGGAAATATTTGAAGTATGTACCTATTGTACTTCCTAGCAAATCTAGACTACCAGCAGCTAATTTTGTTCTATTATGTATAATGTAAAGTCAGCCCCTTTTTGATATACTCGAATGAAAGAATTAATTTCTTATATTTTATTTTTCCCTGTAACTAGCTCTGGTCCGATAAAGCCATGACAGCATTAGGCATTTCAAAGTAGATTTATTTCCGCTATAAATTAGATTAAACTATAGCAATGCCATGGCAGAAAGAAAGCTAAGCACATTATGAAACGCGAAGGTCGTTGTTTGTTATTTTCTACGCCTACTTTTAATAAACCATCATTTACAAATTCTTAGGCACTATTAGTAGGTATATTAACTGTTTATTGAATGATAACATAATATGAATGATAACACTTACAATCAGATTGTGTGGTACAATTGGCACTTTATTAGTTTATGCGGTAACTATTGAGTTAGGTATGGAAAACTATTCGAGATCTGTAAACACCTGAATAGAATACTCATCCTCTGATATGATTTAAAACCTACATGAATGTTGACAATAACAACACATTGAAGTACCTACTTTACTTATTTGTTTTCACTTTGGGCGTTTGTGCACTCATCCATATTAGATACGTATGCAATAAGTATTAAAAAAAATCTATATGAAACGTATATGGATGGGTGCACAAGCTGTCAAACAATTACTAGTAAGAAAATCGGATACGTATCTAAAATGGATGAGTACACAATTTATACCCAACTATAACCTAATTGTATTTTTTTTTATAAAACAAACAAACCACACCATGAAAATATGCCCCTTTTTGTTACATGAACCCAATAAATATATCCTAAACTGTGGCTAAAACTAGTTTAGGGTGGTTTAGGTCCCAACATGCACACCTAGGTACACAAAGGATGAACCTATTACCTGCATGACCTATTGCGTTTCCCCTCGTGTGGTTTAGGTTATGGTTCACCAGGTGAGTTAGGTGACCTATTGTCTGCCTAGATTCTCAATATAGATTGTAAAATGGCAGGTTACATTGTAAGTTTTGCAAAACCGCTTGAAATTTATTCCAGAGTATACCTAAAAGAAAATTTTGAAAAAAGGTGCATTTTTTCATTTGCTAAATCCGAATGTGTCTGCTGCCAAGATAACGCTGTTTGAATTTTAGAGTAAAAGAAAAGAAAAAATGGTGCATTCTTTCATTTGCTAAATTATAATGATGTGTCTGCTACCAAGATAACGCCCGAAATTCGGAAACATCATGGGAAACATATTCTGACAAACACGTACCTACACGTACGAATGTCTAGAAGAATTTGACTAAAATCTGTCTAAATGATACGCCATGAAACACAGAAAGGCTAGATGCTGGCAGATTGCAAGCAGAGCACTAAACAAGATTAATCTATTGTCGCATGGCTGGACCCATTGCAGGTTCAATAAGGATATCAGTAATTCACATACGTCAAGTCGTCTAAGGTATCTAAGATGGAATAATTAACTCCCCATATGTAGTTTGGTTTATACGGTCGATCTGATGCTTCAAACCAGAATACGTATTACTTAATTTTGAAAAGGAATTGGTAACAGCATGTAACAGCTTGCATATTTCTATCTACATACATACATAAAATCACGCCTTTATCCCTTATGGGGTAGGCAGAGCAAAACGGCCTAAACAAAGGTGGTTCCGCCACGTATGACAAGTTTTGAGGGTTGTCAGCCCATCCCCTAAATTGTAATACACTGAAACCCTCGATTCCCTTAGCTAGATTTCACAGCACGCCCAGGAGGACATGCAGCTGGCACATTTTTTAAATTTATTTTTTATTTTTATTAATTTTTTTCTATGTTTTTCTATGACTCCCAGTCCAGCATGGAAGCATTTCCATCTATCTTAGCACCCAACAAATCGACAACAACACATAACTCACAATACAATATTCCCTTCCTGCATCTATTTATAACCCAGGTCTTCTTCTATCTCATCTCAGGAGCAAGTACAGATCGTTGACACACGAAGGCTAAGGTCAAAACGTCCCTCGCAATTGCCACTAAATTAGCCTCCTCGTTTATTCAATCATACACGATGTATCTCTTTGTTTACATAACAAACAACTGTATTATAACTTGATATTAGGTGTATTGTATTCTAGATGGACCTATTAGGTACTTGCAGACTACCTTATAAACGTGAAAGTTTAATGCATATTTGTTTTATCTCTCGACTGCTACTCGGCCATACTTGTGATTGTGCGTACAGTCACGCACTTGTTTGCGTTAGTTAGTACAGGCATGGACGAATAAAACAAAGAGGACTTATAACCTCCCTTATAAACTGCGTACACCACTACTTAGCAGTGCCATCTATTGACATTAGCGAAATATTGTGTAAACTGAATATGTATTTTAATTCAGATGTTTTAAACAGCATTTCTCATTGTGTATTTCTACTTTAAAAATCTTAAAAGATAATTTGGTTCAAGTTGTTATTGTTTTTTTTTTTCAATTTTATGACCTATATTAACAACGGACTCTTCGAGTATCGAGGTACGCTCTCTAGTATGGCGGTTAGCAGTCTTCTAGAGTAGTTAGTCTATGCTACCACTTTAGGCAGCCTGTAACTAAATTTTCAAAAATATTACGCACGAATTACTAATGTATAGATAATTATGACCAGCTGATCATCTACTGTATTAATTTTTTCAAAGTCGTAGAACTAAAGTTCTTTAAAGTCATGAACTGATTCATCGCCTAAGTTGTTTGCAAAGTCCTTGTGTTCCACACCTTCCATCGAACTAAGTAGAATACGAGACAATAGATCATTCAAATCGGTAGTGTGTATATATGTTGCATTGTTTAACTGTAAGTGGTTTATAAGGATAGTATTCCAAAAACCCTTCGGACCGGACATTTTTAACTGACCCCGCAGATTGACGTAGTTAGTTATACTGAGCAATTGTCTAGAAGTAACCCCTATTCAAATATGGATAGTTTTCGAGAAAAAAATACTTAAAGTTCGCTGTTCCGGAGGGACCAAAAAATGAAAAATATTTTATATTTACTTTGTTATTGTTTTTTTACAACTATTTATTTCTAGTATGAATGTGCCATTCAATTGCGAGCTCTTAAGGCTTTTTAGAAAATAAAAATTCGTAACAGTTTAGAAGATATACAAAGAAAATCGATTTTCGATTTTGTTTTTTTTTTTCGAAAAGTATGCAGTTGTCGCACAAACTATTTTATGCTGATAATACTTCAGCTTTATAACTACCTAAGAAAAAAAAAGCAACTCAGGATCTTGCGGATAATTTGAGATATTCGCGATTTTAATTTTGTGTTAAAGTGCCTGCAATATTGGTCATAGCAAAGTTGCATTGAAAATGTTGCTTTACAGTTTCTGAATACAAATCGCTTAGGTAATGTACTTTTTAGTCGTGAAGAAGAGGAAAAATTTCCTGCTTCGTTATTTTGATTAATTTTTGCTTATACATTAGACGAAGTTGAGAACTAGGGAGGTATAAATGTAATATTTTTTTCTAATCTCCTCCATAGATCAATTAATCTCCGATGAAGGTCTACGTGTGGTACGGGAAGGGGTCCGCCCTCGTTAGTCTTTTGCTAAAACCCCGTGTCAATACACGTAGACTGGAGGAGCGGGGGTGAGGCGTCATGAAGCCGATGGAGGCGAACGCAGTGTTGAGAGACCACCGGCCACATGGACCGATGACATAGAAAAGGTGGCTGGAAGCGACTGGATGGTGAAAGCGGAAGATTAGGAAATGTGGCGTACTATGGGGAAGGCCTACGTCTAGCAATGGACTGGAATAGGCTGATATAGAAAGATATATTTTAATAGTTTAAACAAACTCTAATTCAGAAACTGTAAAGCAAAATTTTCAATGCAACTTTGCTATGACCAATATTGCAGGCACTTTAACACAAAATTAAAATCGCGAATATCTCAAATTATCCGCAAGATCCTGAGCTGCTTTTTTTTTCTTAGGTAGTTATAAAGCTGAAGTATTATCAGCATAAAATAGTTCGTGCGACAACTGCATACTTTTCGAAAAAAAAAATCAAAATCGAAAATCGATTTTCTTTGTATATCTTCTAAACTGTTACGAATTTTTATTTTCTAAAAAGCCTTAAGAGCTCGCAATTGAATGGCACATTCATACTAGAAATAAATATTTGTAAAAAAACAATAACAAAGTAAATATAAAATATTTTTCATTTTTTGGTCCCTCCGGAACAGCGAACTTTGAGTATTTTTTTCTCGAAAACTATCCATATTTGAATAGGGGTTACTTCTAGACAATTGCTCAGTATAACTAACTACGTCAATCTGCGGGGTCAGTTAAAAATGTCCGGTCCGAAGGGTTTTTGGAATACTGTGGGATGTGCATACAGTCGTGGTCGTAAGTAGGTAGAATCAATTAAACGCAGAAAGTGATCGAACTATGGATGCCAACGAATATGAGGAAAAGACGATGCTGCAATTTCCTTGTTGAGCCGCTGATCATAATTACGTGTAAGGACAATGTTTGAACTAATTCCACACAAACAGGTAGTTTTACTGGTTTTGCATCCAGAAATTGAAGCAGCATAAATTGAAGGACTACTTATTACAGAACTTTATCAGCCACAACAGTCCACTGTTGGACATGGACCTCTCCCAATCAGGGGAAATCACGTGTTTGAAATCGGAAACTGACCCAGCAATGAAACTATTATTAACAAATAGCCGTGCGAGAGCCATCATTCAATATAAACACCGGACATCGGGTCTGACGGAGGAAGCTGCGCATGCGACGACAATTCTTTTGATCGCCGTATCCGACTCCAACTTGACTGTTTGATGGTTTCCACGGAACGGAAACACTACGGACAAAATGTCATGTAGATATTGTCACATCTATTTCAAACTAAAATACTTAAAGTTTTTTTAAGAAGTATATGTTAATAGAAACTTGTTTAAAAAATATTCTTAGGCTGCCAAGTCTTGCCTGATCCTGCAGTTGGCAATTAATGGGCATATCGCTTGCATTGATGGTGTAGGTCACACGGTTATTTAACGCCTTGGTCATTCTAGTAGTGTGGATATTTTAGCACTTTGGTCATTTCACCCCTGAAGGGTAGACTCGAATCCGGCTTGTGAATAAGTGCAGGTTTATCTATTTTTCCAATCAAAATTTAAAAGAACTTAAACGAATTATAATTTACATGCAACTCGTTGATTCATCTTGGATTTCAATTCCACTTTGAAACTAGCTTCTTGTTGTCTTAAACATGAGCTGATGGCCAATGAACTTTAACTCTTCTGCAAAGAATGGAAGCTACGCTAGACGGTCAATCTTACTTGACAAGCTTCAAGTGTATTTCAAGTAATGTTTTCTACAGAAGATTAAATGAAAACACATGCTTGGTGTGACTTTGTGGCAATAAGAAGACAAAAGTTTTCGAGGCTGATGGTACAAGAACTATTACTCTTTATGCCTACCATACGAAATTGCTGGAATGGGAAAATTCTCATTAGGCCTTACTGTGAGTAGCACCATCAAGTGCGTAATGGAATAGTACGAATAGAAAAAAGTATTATCCAATAGTGACCGCTTAGTATCAAGCGGACCGTATGCTTGGTTTCAAAATGAAAATAAAAAAAAAACTAACAATAAAATTTATTTTCTAGAATTTTCGGCAGCTTATATTCGGCGCTTTGCTCCAAGCTTCTTTTTCTACTTCTTTTTATAAAAATGGCTTTTGTTGACTATCAATTCAGCCAGTGTCAAGTACTATTTATTGGCTAATCATAATCATATTTAAAAAAAAAAAAGATAAAAAATACGTTTGGCCAAAAGAGTATACGTACAGTCGTACAAGGATCTTTTGGCGCGTGGGTGGATGTCCGTTAGGTTATGTATACTAGATAATCTGTGCTGTCAATGTCACCCACGCGCCAAAAGATCCTTGTAGTACGACTGTATACCTGAAATGCTCCAAGATTAAAACCACGTGGTTACTTGAAAAGCAGTATTGACCGTCTAGCTCTAACAAAACTAAAAGCCACTGACCGAGTATTAAGTTAATCCCACTAGGGAGGAATAGGAAAAGTTTCCTCTCTACAAGAGTTTGAGAGTAACTACAGATTTATCATTAGCTTTGTGGAGATAAACTTCTTTAATGCACTTTAGTTCTTTTTAAAGTGAATTTAAACAAATTAAAACTTTAAACTTGTCATGCACACATAAAGAGGGATTCTGAAGGATTGCAACGTCTCATGTTTTATAATTATAAATTTTTAGATTAAAACATAAAACGTTGATTGTGTTTTTTAAAACAAAAGTGGAATTTTAAAAGTTATCTTTGTTATCAAACGTTGCTATCGTTTCGTGGAGAGCATTAACCAAAATTGTTGCCGTCCCTTTCTGTTCTCTCAGGATAGACAATGAAAAGGTGACCATTTAATTCAAGATTTAGTGATTTTTTGCGCATACGAATCGATACCACTATTAATGATCTAATCCATCAAGTGTCACACTTACCATATTTACAGATTTAGGAATTCCCATATTCATTTTTATCATCTTTCTTGTTTTTTTTTTCATCTTTTTTCATCATCTTTCTTGTATTGATTATCTTATCTCTGTCTAAGCCAAATAAATTAAACACAATGACTCATATTAAAACCAAGATATGTATGTGTGTGTGTGTATACGCACTTGTAGTAGTGTATTTATTGTGTATTTAGTGTGACCATTTTTACTAGGATACATATCGTTTACTACTAGGCTATAATAATATTATTATGTGCCACGCACGACATAATCTTTTCACCCCTTATAATCTAGTACGCGTTTAACTTCTCAAAACATATTGTACACAGAATAAATATTCAATCTCATATTCAGCCTACACAAATAAAAAATAACTTATCAAACCTGCAGTATAAAATTTTACGCTACAACTCCTCCAGATCTCTGCATATGCAGTCAGTTAAACTGCACAAGAAATATGCACTGAATATTGATGGTTGCAGTGGGGTGTTGCGGAGTTACGGACGATCGAGAAAAAAAACGTACACCGTAACACACGTGGACCATGAAACTAGCGGCTCATCCGTAAGTCCGTTAGATTCATGTTAAATGTGAAAACATACATACATACATACATACATAAAATCACGCCTTTTTCCCTATTGGGGTAGGCAGAGCAAAAACGACCTAAATAAAGGTCATTCCGCCACGTCTGACAAGTTTTGAGGGTTATTATATTATACAGGTGATTATGTATATTGCTATAGTGACAGGTTGTCAGCCCATCGCCTAAATTGCAATACACTGATATCCTCGATTCCCTTAGCTGATTTTTACAGCATGCACGGGAGGAGATGCAGCTGGCACATTCTATGTTTTTCTATCTCTCCCAGTCCAGCATGGAAGTAATAAATCAATTTCTGGAAGTGTATTCACGAGCTGTCTCAGGAGACCAAGTCCGCGACCGGCCGGTGTGACCAGAAGATAGATCCTTTGGTTCGCGGACTTGGTCTCCTTAGACAGCTCGTGAATACAGTTCCAGAAATTGATTTATTTGCCGATAGTTTTTCACATTTAAGTAAGAAGTTCCTAGAATTTTGCGGAATTTATAAACCTGAATTATAATTTGTGCCTAATCACGGGTGTATTGAGCGATGTTCTGATGATTGAAACCTCGGTGTTTCAACCAAGGTGCCAGTGGTCCAATCGTAGCAACTATATTGTTTACAAAAATATATTTTCAAAATTAATAATTGAAGCGATAATCACTTAACTTGTAGAAAACACTCAACAGATTTCCTACATAATTCTGAAAGTTCTGAAATCAGCCCCCGTAGCATGCAGCCACGATAAGGCCGTGATAGCCATTTTATCACACATTTTATCGCATCTATCTGTCAAAATGTATGGGAGTTTGACAGATAGATGCGATATATTCGTTATCGCGCGGTGGCATGCTACAGGGGCTGATGTTTTAAAAATCTTGAAAGTTAAAAAAGTGGTCCAATACTGGCAACCTTACCCTTAGAGTTTTCTCCTTACGTATGAGAGGGAGGGAACTGAACTACCCACAGGAACTACCTCAATACAAATTCGCATACGCCAACGAGTACTTTATAGTCCCATCTCCAATCGGTCCTTTTCCCCGGTAGTCCGGTCGGCACTTGTAGCACAGAATATACAGGGTGTAAAAAAAAGTACTACGTTCCTTTAAACCACATGTTCTACTGATGACACCAAACAACTTCCCCAAAGCACAAAATTTTTAGCTCGAAATGAAATTTTGCCTTCTCCATACAAAACTGCAGATCCCGGAGAGCATCTTTGTATGGAAAAGGCAAATATTTTTATCGAATAAAAATTTTTTCTTCTTTGGGAAAGTTGTTTGGTGTCATCAGTAGAACATGTGGTTTAAAGGAACGTAGTACTTTTTTTTACATCCTGTATAGTAGGTACTAGTTGTAGCTACAGTCGGCGCTATTCTGTCGCACTGCAGCATTCGCGCGAGACGTTTCAGAAACTAGCTCGGTAACGTAAAACCATTTCTAGATTCTACGTGTTATAGCCTAGTGAAGAGTTTAAGTACCGGTATAGCTAGGGTTTCAGTATTGTAATTTAGGCGATGGGCTGACAACCTGTCACTATAGCAATATACAGATCAATCTGGAATAACCCTCAAAACTTGTCAGACGTGGCGGAACGACCTTTGTTTAGGTCGTTTACGCTCTGCCTACCCCATTAGGGATAGAGGCGTGATTATATGTATGTATGTATGTATGTATAGCTAGGGGAAAATTAATGGATTTGTTTTTGTTTGGAGTTTCTTTCATAACTTCACAACTTTTGATTTAAGATTGGATTCCAAAAGTTTGATAACAAGTTTCAGTTACTAACAATAACAACGTCATCATAAAAATATAGCCACTAGCGAGTACAAACATGAATTTCACACTTTTGTATCTTAAAGAGTTGTAATCAGCAGAGTTCTTCAAACGTTCAATAAAAAGCCTATTTTGTGACGGTGCCCTTAAGACGAAATTTAAAGGTTTTTTTTTTTCTGCTGGACTGTGCATTGCCAAAGTGAAGCGCATACAGCATAGAAGTGATCACCAAGTTTCAAAATGATGTTACTGCACCTATTATATATGGGGTGTAAGGGACAGCGTCCCGCAAACTTATAGGGGTTGCTCAGTCAACGATACTGAACAACTACCATCAGGTTTTTTTTTCAGGAAATGAAAATAAAAATTTGCTTTTTCATACAAAATGAACACATTGATCAGACAATTTGTATGGAAAATCATTTTTTTTTTTTCATTTCCTGAAAAAAAATCCTGGTGATATGTGTTCAGTATCGTTGACTGAGCAACCCCTATCAGTTTGCGGGACGCTGTCCCTTACACCCGGTATTCTGTGGCACTGTACAATGTTATTTGCAATTTCATAACAATGTTGTAACAATATAATAACTATAGGAAATCTAGCACTTACTTTGTACTCATCGAACTTGAGCACGAACTCGAGAATTTCGGCGAATTGCTTGACTAGCGCCTGCTGCTGCTCCAGGTGTTGAGTGGGGCTCATCCCGCCGCCCACTAGTGAACCTAGAAGTCTGGGCACCACCTGCAATAAAAGAAACAGTTGTTTACTAAACTGGATGAGGCTAGCACCAGGACTCTGAGGAGTGGCGCAATAGAGAAGAGGCCTTTACCCTGCTGCAGTGGGTGGATGTGGGCTGATGATGAAATATACTCCAAAAGTATCTTCTACAGTAGTTTCCAGGTCAACGAGAGACCCATAGAACCTTAGTGTCAAATGTTTTTCCACCAACGTATCCCATGAAAAATCAAAACCCAACGGTTCGACAGCTCATGGCTGACACACACATTTCTGTATCCAGCTTATCTTTGAAATGAAAAAGTGTAGAGAACTGGTCAAGCACAAACCCATCGCAAATATTTTAGTAAAATGCAGTTCTACCATACACAATGTAATAAATGTAACAAGTTTTGAGGGTTATTCCAGATAGACCTGTATATTGCTATAGTGACAGGTTGTCAGCCCATCGCCTAAATTACTATACTGAAACCCTCGAAAAACTTAGCTGATTTTTACAGGATGCCCGGGAGGAGATGCAGCTGGCACATTCTATGTTTTTCTATCACTCCCATTCCAGCATGGAAGTAAAATAATGATGTTATGTTATCATAAGCACAGTATATATTCCTAAGGATTTTTCATTAAAGTCTACAAATAATGGCGTAAATGTTTACTATAATTACTTTAGTATTCAATAGGTAGGTAATACAAGAACAAGCAAATGAAATTGCGTAATTCATTCGCGGAAAATTATAGAACAATAATACTGACCACACAATATTTTTATTTATAAATACAGCGTAAGGTATACAGGTATGAGTTTAAAAATATAAGGTCTTACATGTATGAATATGTTTTATTGATTGTGACATCATCACATCATACCTTATTCAAATTAATTAGGTAGTTACTTATATTTTTTTATGTACTTTTAATATGTTCGTTTCCATAAAACTACTTATCACAAATAAGGGAAAAAAATCTATACGAGTAGGTAGATAGTCAAAAACGCAGCAATAGGCGGTTGGTGGTAGTAAAAAATCTGTTCAACTCTTAAATTTTTGACTATAATTCTATTCTAATAATAATCTGTGGTCTAGGCCAGTAGACGAGTAGGTATATAGTTCTAGCTCACGTAAATTTTTTCTCTAGCAGGAAGCATGTCAACCTTGAGACTTCGCCAGAGCTCAGTACCGAATCTTTGTTTCCACTATTGAACGGTGAAATCCGATCTTGCGAAACGTTTCCGAACAATGTCAGGAAACTGTAATTTAGCCGATTATTCGCTGGTGCTTGTTGTAAGCATTTGAAGTTCCTTTTCCTTCGGACTGCATCTTTTTAGAATATAGAGAAACAAAGGAGATAATAGCTTAAACTTTTACTTAGAGACCACAGTGATTTATCTGTGTGGGGCACCCACGGGGCACCCTTTGAATCTATTGAGCATTTAGCCCCGCCGCATGTACACAGGTGAGCAGAACGTTATTCCGACAAAAGGTTTAATTTTTAGAATCATCATCATAAGCAGATACCTATACAATACAATACAATACATAACAGATACATAACAACACAGACAGATACATAAGTTTAGACTCTAACATTCTGTATAGCTGAAAAATATTTACATCCACAGCCTGCTACACACTGTGCCGCCGGCCTTGCCGCCGGGCTCGCCGTCGGCATGCCGCGGGAGGCCGCGTGGGCCGCGCGCGGCACAAGGTTACTTAGCTCGTTTCTGCGGCTTGTGCCGCCGGCATGCCGGCGGGCGGTGTGTAATAGCCTTTACTGCAAATTTTCACAAAATGAAAATAGATAGGTAAATAATAATAATAATGAAGTTTGAATTTCATCAGTTAGAAACATACAAGTCTCGTTTCATTGACTAATTGATCACAGTTCATTGATTTCTACTCAATTTTCCAGATTTTTCTACTAAAACAAGACGCAAATGGAAAAGCTCTTTATTCTTTCATATTAAAATCACCTCCATCTCCATGAAAGAAGGAAGGGTCCTGCCAACGGACGACATTGCGCGATTATTAAGCAGGATGAGTCCTGATAATTAATGCAGGACTGGGAAAGTTATCAAAAGTTGTCTGCCACCGGCACCGATCTCAGGGCCACGATACGAGACAAGACCGACCTCTGAATTATCTAAATAGGTACATATACCACAGAGTATATAATAGTACTTGCTTATACACTGTACTGCGCGGCTTGGGGATCGTCTTTGCATATTGTAGACCAAACAATCGACTGACCGTCGGATCTTTCACTTGCGTATACTCACAAGAGAGAAAACCCTACTTTTGTACTATAAAAAGCCAGCCAAATACTAACTTATGAATTGTTTTACCGTTTTTATTTCGCAAAATTTGAAACATGACGTATGAATGAATATCGACAATATTTTTGAGAATGAACTTTAACATTACAAGTTTTGTATATTACAAAACACCCATGCGAGTGGCGAAATAGATCAGTAGTATGCGGCAGCCGTAGCTCTTTTAAGGCTATAGTCATATCCTACTGAATGTTTGTCACCATCTATGCGTGCGTATGGACTATGGTCCATTGTGTTGATTTTTATAAATAATAAAGCCTAGTGACCACCTAATAACGACCTCTCCCATCTGGCGAAATAATGAACGAACTTATTTTGTTATGAACCATGAACCAATAAAATTAATGTAGGCAGGTAATTGTAAGGAAAAATTGAATGAAATACGTCTATAATTAATACCGGGTGTAAGGGACAGCGTCCCGCAAACTAATAGGGGTTGCTCAGTCAACGATACTGAACAACTACCACCAGGATTTTTTTTCAGGAAATGAAAATAAAAATTTGCTTTTTCATACAAAATGACCACATTGATCAGACAATTTGTATGGAAAAGCAAATTTTGTTTTTCATTTCCTGAAAAAAAAAACCTGGTGATATGTGTTCAGTATCGTTGACTGAGCAACCCCTATAAGTTTGCGGGACGCTGTCCCTTACACCCGGTATATTTATTAATCGCTTTCCTTGAACTTAGCCTAGATTGACTGCGTCTAGATTCCATAAATACTTGGAGCCTTCAGTCACGCGAGCTAGGCATAAAACCGGAATTTATTTCGACTGCAAGATTATCTTCAATTTCCTTTTATGTGCGTCATTCATACAAGTACCAGCGACAAACTCGGATTTGGGCGAAGTTTTTATTAACTGGGATATTTAATTAGTTCCATGCTGGACGGGGACTGCGAGTGATAGAAAAACATGTAATGTGCCAGCTGCTTCTCCTCCCGGGCATGCTGTAAAAACCAGCTAAGGGATTCGAGGGTTTCAGTGTAAGTATAGCAATTTAGGCGATGGGCTGACTGACAACCTGTCAATAGACGCTCTGCCTACCCCATTAGGGATACAGGCGTGATAGTATGTATGTCATCATCATCAGCCACAACAGTCCACTGCTGGACATGGGCCTCCCCAAAATTGGGGGTATATATATGCCATACTCACCACGCTTGGCAGGCGGGTTATGGTGAGCCCAGTAGAAGTTTTCCATTCACAGGGAACGCTGCTGCCCATTCCCTGGATTTATCCCTTGGTCGCCTTTTACGACACCCACAGGAAGTTATGGGGTGATGCTATTCTAACCCGGCACCACACGAGGCCACAGGAGTATGTACGTAGGTTTTATTAACTCGGGTATTTTATTATTTGCGGGCGCAAGTTTATTTTTATTTTATCATCCTATGTATCAGATCACCCACGTCCTAAGATAACATAGCAAATTTACATAGAGGTGTATTGTGTGCACGTATCGTGGAATCTATCGAGAGGGCGTTGTCCGTCTGGGAGACAAAACAAAAAGGAAAGCTGGCATTCTTCGGCGGACGTGAAGAGTACTCCTTGAGTGTACATACATACATACAAATAAACATAATAGTCACGCCTGTATATGTATATACCCATTACGTGGTAGGTAGAGCGTCAATAAAAAAAATCATCACATCCACATCTGACAAGGTTTAAGGGTCAGTTCAGAAAGTACGAACTTTGTTGTGTTGTTATAGACAGGTTGTCAGCTGTTGTCAGCCTTTAGCCTATACTTTTGCAGTATACCCGGAAGGAGAAGCAGCTGAAACATTCTATGTTTTTGAATATCGAAAGCTTTATCTGTCTGGGAGACAAAACAAAAAGGAAAGCTGGCATTCTTCGGCGGACGTGAAGAGTAAGTACTCCTTGGCTGTGTACATTTCTGTTGAATATTGAAGGAGCAATCAGCTCGCCCCGTTTTATGATTCTACTGATGTCGATCCGAAAACATCTTAAAAAACTTGTCTTGAATTAGAAATATGAAAGGGATAAAAAATAAACACGTGATTTTGATAAATAGTGCAAAAGTAACTAAGGCCCGTATTTATAATCAGCTCTCTAGAGTGACAGCGAGTTTGAGTTCGTATCAGAAATGTCATTCCAGTACAAAATTACCTATCAAATCCGCACTCAATGAATCTTGAGATCGCTTTAAAAATACGAGCCTAAGAAAGCACCGCAGATATTAAATTTTGCGTACTTTATGGATTCTTACGTCACTTTAGCACTGTAAAAATCACGTTTCTGTACCATTGAACTACTGGGAATAGAGGTTATTTTTTAGCTTATTCCTGATTCTGTCAAAGTTGAGTAAGTGAGAGCTTTAATTTGCCAGAATCCTCACCACTTTCTGAGTTTATTGCCTTCGTGATAAGAGTCAAATTATATAAATTATCAAACGACTACCAATAGCCTTTGATTGAATATAGCTTCCGGTCGTCATTGTTATCTTGTGTTCACATATTAATTTGGATGATTCACGCAGTGAGAGCTGATTCACGTGACCAACTTTTTTGAGCGTCACCCCTAAGCTACTAATGCCAAATATTCGTGACACCTGACAGGGTTTAGTGACTGCATAACTCTCAGGAAGTGGAAATAGTTTCATAGGTCTATCTATGTTGGTTTCATACGAGGATAATTCCAGGATTTGGAGCATGATGTAAGGTATAATGGGATTGCTTTTATTTGCGACTGCGAACACGTGCTAAGTAGTTGTTGTTGAAATGACTCAGTGGATCGTTTCGCTTAGTTTGGGTTATTTATGTTCGGCTATTTTATTGCGTGTTGACACTTCAACTGAATTGCGTTGCTTTTTAATAAGGTTAATAAAATCATATTTAGTAGAGGAAATGGTAAAATTAATTACACGGGCTTTATAGTACCTAGTTTTCACAGCAGTGAACAAATAAGTCATCATCATGAATGCGGTCGCTGAGATGCGCAACTAGATAATAAATAGAGAAAACCCGATCGCTTCGTGTAGATAACTCGTAAACATCTAAGACATTGACTCCTAGATTTGCTATTCAAAAGTTCAATAAATCAATAATAATTCAGTAAATCAACAAGTTTCATCGATAATTCAGGCCTACTTAATTATGCAAATAATAGCATCTATGTGCAAATTTATTGGTTTTTACTGTTCATTATCGCATACATAATTTCACGTAACATCCGTTCAATCGATCGAAGACTACATTAAATATGCAATTATGATTGTGGATCATACCTTGATTATTAGAAAAACTTCCTGTGCAAAGAAATGATTGTGCGATAAATGACACTCAAGTATTACAAAAACAAAAAGAATTTCAAGGGACTATTATAGTTAATCTACAAATTATACAATACTGATTAAAATAATACTTGGAACAGGGGAAAAGATCTCAACCATAATGATTCTCTTTTTCTGAACGCTCTTATCAGTATAAGATGCTTCGTATTCGTATAATAAAATCTGTAAAGACGAACAAGAGAAAATACTACGAATCGTAAAAATATAACAGTCTGTCCGGTGATAAAAGCAAACAGAACAAATTAAGTGGTCACTCGCTATCACCGTTAATTGAATTAACACTAGTTATAACGTTACCGACCAATTGCGAGATTTGAGCTATAAAATAAACGATAACATGTGGTGGGTGAGTGCTGGCATCGCTAGACAGACAATTCGCATAATAATACGTAGTTGACTGATAGATTTTAGAGTACATAGTAATGAAACACTCAGCCTCGATATACCAGGGAAAAGGCGAAGAGGAAAGCCGAAGATATGAAGACATGCGAGTCAGACGAGAAAGATGTCTGGGATAGGGCGAAGTGGAAAGAGAAGAGCAGGAAAGCGGACCACAGCGCAAGGCGGGACAAACGCCAGGAAGAAGAACTGATAGATTTTATGTTTTTTACGGATTTTGGTTGGATCCTGGTCACGGCACCAAATTGTAAGAAGTTGTTATCTGGATTTACTTGTACCTATACCTAGTTATTTACTATATGAATTTTTCTTAATAAATACGAACTATAGGCTATTAAAAAAATATAAGAACAGAAAAATGTACCTAGTTTGTATGAAATATAATTGTCAATTAAGACAAACTCAAGCATAGCATCTTTCAATACAGTTCTTCATTCGAATTATAAAATAACAAAACTTGTATCATAATATCTTGCAAATAGGTAAGCTAAATAGTTCCGTATTTTGGAAGGCAGTAGACACTAAGTCGTCGGTCGCGGTCTCTACAAGATATAAGAATGTGGCAACATATATAGGTTATATTAGTAGTTTAACAGATAGTTCCCTATGGCTACAGGAAACAGTCACGGGAATTGGTGCGCAGATGGCGGCACTCACGCGCGGGTAGGCGCGAATTGCGCGCGTGGGACCATTAGCCGGTTATTTATAGAACTTCCTTCAAGAGACACTTTTCAACGAGTGTGTGTACTTGCCCATAAAAAGAAAAAGAGTATTTGGACGAGATGGAATGTGGAGTATTTTCGCGTTTGAATTGAGAAATAAAAGATAGGTATAATTCCAAAAGTATGCTATAATTAACCTGAACTTCAGGGCGCGAAGG
Organism: Scrobipalpa atriplicella; assembly: GCA_029255725.1. NCBI lineage: Eukaryota > Metazoa > Arthropoda > Insecta > Lepidoptera > Gelechiidae > Scrobipalpa > Scrobipalpa atriplicella. The sequence goes on from JARACY010000250.1 coordinate 33,836, forward strand.
ATCACAAATTACCAAAATTTGGATTATTACACGTTTATATTCCGAGGCATTATTGTAATCAGGGAATGTCAGCTCATCAAATAAATTCCAACACATCAATACATCTAAGCTTTGTATTTACCTTTTATTATCACTTTAATTACAAAGACATGTTCTGTAAGCACAATAGCTAGAAGAAAAGCTGTAAAGAGCAAACGTGAAAAAAAAATCTAATTGGAAAGCCTAGCCAAGCTACATTACTGCCTTCCAGCATCCAATATCGTTACATTAAACCATATGACTCAATCTATTATGCAAACGATCTCATATATTCCTTTTTATATTATTTCCATTGTCTGTAGCGCATTCAAAGAAATTGCAATTACCTCCGAGTATTGGAATTAAATATGCACGATGTCTAAATGAGTTTCTTTATATGCTGAAGTCGCATTGATTGCATTTTTTTTCATAAAAGATTTTGCTAGAGAGATAATAAAATATAGAATGTACCAGCTGCTTCTCTAGCCAGGCATTGTCAAAAGCCAATAAACGAAACATAGAGGGATCGAAGTTCAGGCGATAGAGTGACAACCTTTTACTACACAGCGATACCTACACATAACTCCTAGCTGAAATCAGACATGGCAGAAACGATCTTTAGCACCTTTAAGCATCGACATTTTGCCGACTTCATAAAACAGGGTTGACAGAGCGTCAACGACCAAATAAAGGTAGTTCCGCCACGACTGACAAGTTTTGAGAGATATTTAGGACGAATCTGTATATTGCTGTAGTGACAGGTTGTCAGCCCATTACAATATTAAACTCTCGAATCCCTTAGCTGGTTTTTACAGCATGCCCGGGAGGAGATCCAGCTGGCACATTCAATGATTTTCTATCGCTCCCAGACCAGCATGGAAGCAGTGTCCATGTATTCGTGATTTTTGATGAAACGTTACTTTACTATGGTGCAGAAAGTGTGTATTGTACGAAGAGAGCAACGTCCTCCATGCACCATTAACTTTGGAGATTTATTCTAACAAACATCATCATCTGATACATGCATTAGCTTTACTTTTTATATCCATTGCTACTTTATTTGCATGTACAATATTGACAGCAGTTGTAAGTAAGTAATGTATGCTCAAACGCGATGATTCGCGTCAAACATGGTGTAGAGAATCGGCCCTCTATTACACCGTGATTCTTTGCTATTCTCAGTAAATCTTTACTATGGAAACGATCTGATAAGTCTACGTTACGCCAAGTTTTTCCTACGGTGTACGTGACTGCCAATTAACGTTCTTTATCTTGAATTAGTCATACGTGAATCATGATTTAATTAGTTATGATGTCTAGAGAATTTATAAGGCGATGATGGCGGATTGTTGTTATTATGTTTACATACATTGTAGTACATAAAATGAAGTCCATATCTTTAACGAGGTAGGCATAGCGTCAACACTACAATAAACGACCCCGTTGAAGGAATTTCCGCAAAATATTCTGGGTCTGACGACGTAAAAGGAAATTGTATTAAAGCACCCATATCAAAAGAAACATAATTAATCTAGCTTTACTAAGCTGTGTAGTGCAATGTGTAATTTCTAGAACTTAAAAGTACATTGAATACTCATGAAGTTGCCCTTCGCTTGAAATGCATTCTAACTCAGCAATGCATTACAAATCATGCTTACACATAATCCCGATAAACTTCGGCATTATTTTTATTCATGCACAATCAAATCAACATAGCTAAATATTCATTGCCGTTTATGTTAGCCAAGTGTGTCTTAAATTTAAATGCAACCCATCAATGGATACATCACGACACAAATTGTAAAGCAACAAGTAAGGATAGCCATTGGTAATTTGAACCTAGCCCGTACACCCACAGGTGACTATTAAACTGAACAATACGACATAACTCCTACAGTATAACTTAACTTGCCTACCTCATGCCAATAGTTGCAGAATTTCCGTAAGTTCGGACAGTGAACGGAAAACTGAATGTTACTCGTATGTACGGGTTGACTCGTGTCGTCATGGTAACAAGCATAACTCCATGCTGCTTGCTTCCATTCCTAAGAACGTAAGGTTGCTCTAAGTTCCATTCCAAACAAGCTAGCTGCTTCTCTGTCCGGGCATAGTGTAAAAACTGGTAAAATACCTAATGATTTTTGTGTTATTATTATTAGTTTTTACATCAAAAGTTGTTATTTAATTGTTACACATGAATGCAAAATTTCAGGTTATACATAAATTTGTGGGAATACCTAATATTTTCCCAATATTCGTTTATTTGTTTAATCACTTGTATTTTATTTCAGGTAATACATAAATTTCCTCCAAATCCATCAAGCCGTTTCAGTCTAAAGCAAACAATCAAACTTTCATATTTATTAAACAGAAGTGTAGGTGGTTTTGCAGGTCTGTCATAATTTAGAAATAGGACCCAATCAATTAACATTTGATGACAACACATAATAATGCTGTAAATATTATTTACATGTAAACACATTAACCTACTTTGCTCTACTCAAGTGAGTCACATCTGAAAATAACGTTATTAAACGTTGTATTTCCTCCCCTTGTTGAAATATGTGCAACTTTTGATGTAATATTTACTTTGCTCTTGTAATGACACTCCCATGGGCGATATAAAAGCATTATCAGAGCCGGGTAATATCTTATGCGCAACCATAGCCGCCCCCGCAAACGCAAAGTATGTTTACAAATTCTGTTTCGTTATCGTCTCGTGTGTGATTCACTTGTGGTTTGGGTCAGATGTGGGGACATCGCACTGTAATATTTATTTCATCCTTCTGTAAATCCGCTTTCATCATGCCATGTCGAAATCAAAGGCTTTCCAGGTTAAAAATATTTTTGCGCTCTCGTTTCTCGCATCAAAGCTTCGCGCAAAAAATACGCTGTTTGGTAAATGAACTTATGTAAAAATATAAAGCCTGTTTAATAAGCAAACAGAAATGACAAAATTTACTACCCACGCCACAAATTGAATATTCTTTGCCACTTACTTTGCAAGAATAAAAAAACTATCCGGTAAACTTACACCTGTTCAAAAAGACAAAAAAGCAAGATTCCTGTTCGTAAACTTGGACGGATATTATTTAAAATAACTCTGTAATAAGAGCATTCAAGTCAGTCAGGGCGCATTTAAAAGAATTATGTACAACTTTGAAGGGGCAGGTGCCATTAGTTGCAAGTTATATAGCCAAGAGCAGAGCAGACTTATTCGGAACAGGCTAAGCGGACTGCGTTTTACCCGCGTTCAAATGAGATATTTTTCCCGAGGTAAATAGTAATATACTTCCATGCTGGACTGGGCTGGGAGCTATAGAAAAACATAGAATGTGCCAGCTGCATCTCCTCCCGGGCATGCTGTAAAAACCAGCTAAAGGATTCGAGGGTTTCAGCATATTGTAATTTAGGCGATGGGCTTACAACCTGTCACTATAGCAATATACGTACGTACTATCTGGAATAACCCTCAAAACTTGTCAGACGTGGAGGAACGACCTTTGTTTAACTTTGTTGAACGACTTTGTTAGGTCGTTTACGCTCTGCCTACCCCATTAGGGATAAAGTCGTGATTATATGTATGTATGTAAACAGTAACATTATATCCTTCTGTCTTTAGGGTACCTACACTATCATCCTGTCTTTTAATAAAATTCGAGAAGACGTGAAGACATAATCAACAGATGATGGACTGATAGATTATAGGTAGTTTTGCGGTTATGGATGTATGGATAACAAAGTGCCTATACTGCAACTCTTTCCACCATTAGTATGTTCTATAGTCGTGATCTGTGGTATGATACAATACAACATAATGCTATATTAATACAAAATATGCTCACTTTGTTATTCAAGGTGAGGATTACTTTTCTTTGTAAATAATTAAAAATTACGTCTTTGGAGAACATGTGAATTTAAGGGACCATATAGTACCTATTCTTACACTACACCCAGTATACAGTACAGATCAAAAGCAATGCATGCAATGCAGTCAAGTGAATGTTTCCCATTCAGAGGGATGTGAAGTGCTCTTGGAATTACTCGTGTGGGTGGATGTATACAGGTGTCGATTCGGTTAGCACACGACTTAACTAAAATAAGTCTCATCTTTTATTTATTTTTGTCTCGAGAGAAAGGGTAGGAAAACAACTTATTCTCACCGTGCCGTATAATAAAATTTTCAAGAATCTTTCTATGGATGTAATTTTAGTCACAGGTATCTAAAATCCTTTCAAATATTTTAACGAATTCTAGCTGACAGGATTAGAATAAGTTTTTTTTTTTGTTATGGCACTAGTGATACTTTGTGCCAGTAGTGTTTCCTATGCTGCCCCTTCTCTCATGACATGACAAAAAATACAAGCTTAGACTTATTTTAGTTAAGTCGTGTGGTAACCGAATCGACACCGCGGTATGGTCTTGTAATTGTTGAGTATGTTGCACCTGTCAGGGCAGGAACACAGCTGTTACTAACCTGTTATAACCTTTATTGAATGCAAGTTGAAGTGTGTTTATCATTCGATTTGCATATAAAGGAATATTTTGAGTGCACCTTACAACTGTCTAAAGACAAATCCATATTGGATGAAGATAAAGAAGTTATTCTTGTTTGTGTATCAAACATTTATGTGTAAGTTTGTATGTGTATATGTTGGTTATTTGGACAGATCGGTTGGTCTGTGTGAGTACTAAGTATTTAAGAATTTTAGGTGACTTTTTTGGACTGCCTCGGTCAACTGGCCTAGATGGGGGTCAAGACAAGACAAGAGAAAATACATAGCAAACAAAAAAATACTCATGAAATAACTATCATAAATAAACGTCATGCTCTCCAGGGAGTGATTATTTTCCCTTTATCAATGTAAACATTACATAGCCTTAGCGATATCATAAGATAATCTTGCGTAATCTTGACTTAGAATTAAATCTAATAGTTTCTAATTTTCATGGATTACTCAGTAATACGGGAACATTCAGCGTTTAGTATTAGAATTGTCTTGAATCACGGTATTATTGACTTTAGATGAGATTGACTTTATCCATATTTCTTGATATTTTATCAAAGAATATAGTGTAAGTGTAGTTTGCTTCCATGCTGGACTGGGAGAAATAGAAAAACATAGAATGTGCCAGCTGCATCTCCTCCCGTGCATGCTGTAAAAATCAGCTAAGGGAATCGAGGGTTTCAGTGTATTGCAATTTAGGCGATGGGCTGACAACCCGTCACTATGGCAATATACATAATCATCATCTGTATTAGCCCTTGAAACTTGTCACACGTGGCGGAACAACCTATGTTTAGGTCGTTTTTGCTCTGCCTACCCCATTAGGGATACAGGCGTGATTTTATGTATGTATGTATGTATGTAGTTAGAACAGTGATGAGTATTGAGTATGTGATTTCATGGTCAGAAGTTTTCGGCTACCAAACGATTACTGACTATGATGACTAAATCTACATTATCATCTCGCTTGTATTTCTAACGGGGTAGGCAAAACGTCAACGGCTAACTTAAACTAGGAATTATCGAAAAAAAAAAAACGCTCTAGTTAATACAGTCACACATACTGCCGTCCTTTAACTATAATGCCGTTAAGTGCAAAAACAAAATTTTAAGACACCTAGGCGGGATCTAATGAGAAACGGACGCTATTAGTTTTTTTTTTTGTAATTGCGTCCGTTTTTCAAAATCCTGCCTATAGGAGTCTCAAAATATCGCTATTGCACTTAACGGCTTTATAGCTAAAGTATGGCAGCATAGCACTCGCTCAAAGAGCTCTTTTATTAGTTTTACTGTTCTTATTTCACGGAGAACATGTAAGAATATCAAACAGTATACTAAATCTACGTTTATAAGCGTCCGACGGTAGACTTCTGTTTATGCAGTAGCAGACGAGGAAGGCAGCCCGGCGCGGCAGCTATTCAAATGTAAACAAAACACCGACTTTTCAGTTTTCCTCATGTCTGTCTGCAGCAACTCCCAGTAGAATGGGATTTATCGTACTGGTGTTTGCTTAACAATCCTTCTCATATAAGTTTTGCCAATTCTGGCCCCGTAGCATGCGGCCGCGAAAAGGCAGTGATAGCCGTTTTATCACACATTTTATCACATATATATGTATAAACGAAGTTCACTGCTATGCATTCTGACGTTGTGCTGTAGAAAACTGTGAGGCCGAACCACTTTCTAGGACAACGTTATACCATACATACATACATACATACATAAAATCACGCCTTTATCCCTAATGGGGTAGGCAGAGCGATAACGACCTAAACAAAGGTCGTTACGCCACGACTGACAAGTTTTGAGGTTTATTACAGATGATTATGATGTATATTGCTATAGTGACAGGTTGTCAGCCCATCGCCTAAAATTGCAATACACTAAAACCCTCGATTCCCTTAGCTGGTTTTTACAGCATGCCCGGGAGGAGATGCAGCTGGCTCATTCTATGTTTTTCTATCACTCCCAGTCCAGCATGGATACCAACAGCAACAAAAGCAAGGCAGTAAATTCCAAAGCCCTTTAACAACATGACTAGACACGTTGTTATATCACGTTGCGAAACAACGAGCCTGCGCGGACGCCTAATAAGGAACTCGGCCCAACCACGATACAATTAAGTATCTTGAATGCGTTCTAATTTCTCACAAAATTACCAAATAGGATTTAATTTAATAAAGAAATTATGATTTAGTTACATTGACCAATTTTATTTTTGATGCCTTTAGGTACGATTATTTATTAGTGCAATAAAGTATTATGGAATTGAAATTGAAATTATTATTCTTTGCCTATACATAAATTATCTTTACGATTTCCTATTGAGTAGAACGTATTATAAAGATTGACTACAAATGTTTTGAATGAGTCCCATTCATAGCATCCATTAGAATTCCTTGTTAATATTAAAGACCTGCAAATACGAGGAATTTTAGTTCCGCAGTTTTGCCAGACGAATCACAAACGAAACAAAAATAAAATAGTTTGTCTTAGATTCCTTAATAGCGTTTGCTCTACAGGTTTGCAGACAATAATAATCATCGAATACACGTTCAATGACTCACATCATGGCGAAGTTGCTTTAGTTTAGACTAGCTTTAATTATTTAGAATCAAATATTTTCCCGCGGTAAAAGTTTACCTGTTGCTAATCCAAGTCATAGTCAATTTGTATTTCAAATGCCATCCTTATCAAAATACAGTTTTAAATTTTTCCCTTGGGAATGAGTTATTTTTCCGCGGTAAAAAGTATCCTACGTCCGTCTCCAGGTTACCATCTATCGCTCTGCCAAATTTCATCGAATTCGGTTCAGCCGTTTAGGCGTGAAAGAGCAACAAACAGACAGACAGAGTTACTTTCGCATTTATAATATTATAAGTATAAGTATAAGTATATAAGTAAATAAATAAATAAGTATAAGAAGTAAATAGGTATAAGAAAAACACTTTTGTATTATAAAATATTTACTTGTATATCAAAAACACTTTTTGGGAAGTCGACATTTTAGGAAGTGGACAAAATGGTCCTAAAGGAACTTACGTTTGTTTACTTTCATGAGTGTTACAACATATTTAATAAAGGGAATAATTTTCTTCAATCACAATGCAATATTATTCACCTTCCTTCGAGTAGGAAAGGAATAACAGTTCATTATCAAGTGATCCCATGCAAGAGGAAGTTTATTTTAGGTTACATTCAACACGCGAGGTAACTTGAACGATTGGTTTCATACGTTGTTGTGACATTTCATAATGCTAATGGATTCCTAGAATGTAACATTTAATATTGGTTTAATTAAGTTGGTTCAGAGTAAAGGTAATTTTTATCGTCATTATTGTTTAGTTGCTAAATATTCGCTGCTAGAAACGTTCCCCTAATCGTTTTGCAAAAAGGAATGTAAAGTAGTTTGTTTCGATCAGAACGGTTTTCCAAAGACGCGGGTTCAAATCCTGTCGGCGGATGAAATTTTTGATTTGTTATTTCTAATATTATTTTTGATGAAATCACGATATTTTTTACCAGCTATCGAGAAAAAATGTGATAGAATAAGAGGACTTGTGGATGATCTATAAATATAATATCGTTCGATTTCTCAAAACACGTGAGAATAGATTATAAGACAACATCACCTATCTTATCTTTGAATACGTATTCCATATTATACGGTCTATGCACTCACACACTTATCCAAGACAAGATAATTGATAATGTTATTTCAGAAGAATAATATTATTATCCTACGGCTCTCTTTAGTCTAGATGTTATAATATAAGATACTGATTGTTTTAGTTTCACATTCTTCAGATAAAGATATTCTAGTATAAAATAAAAAACCACCTCTGTGACCATCTCTTTTCTGTGAGAGAAAAACGCACGTACCTACCTATTTATTTATAAAGAAATGAAGTATTTCATGCTGTTAATATTTACCTACAGTCGTAAGAATTTACTTTCATGCAGGATTGGAAGCGATAAAAAATATATACGGGATGCGCTGCTTATCTTCCAAGACGTACTGTTAAAGTTAGTAGAGGGTATAGGTGTTTTAAAATACTGGAAATGGACTGACAATTAGTACAGAAATACATATTCTAAGCGATAAAAATATATACGGGATGCGCTGCTTATCTTCCAAGACGTACTGTTAAAGTTAGTAGAGGGAATCGGTGTTTTAAAATACTGGAAATGGACTGACAATTAGTACAGAAATACATATTCTAAGCGATAAAAATATATATGGGATGCGCTGCTTATCTTCCAAGACGTACTGTTAACTTTAAGAGTACGTCTTGGAGCGAGAGCGAGTATTTCTGTACGGATTGTCATTGAAATGGACTGACGAGACGACTTTTCAAGACGAAAGTGAACAGGCACTATTTAGCTAGGTAATCATGCTCCATCATAGTCTGCGTCATCACTTCCCATCAAGTGAGCTGGCGGCCAGAAACTGAAAGGGGTTGCTCAGTCAACGAAACTGAACAACTTCCCCAGGAAATTTTTCAGGTTTTTGACTTTCCCATATAAAATTACCACCTCGATCAGGCTTTTTGTATGGGAAAACAATTTTTTCATTTCCTGAAAGAATTTCCTTTATCGTGAAAGTTATTCAGTTTCGCTGACTGAGCAACCCTTACACCCGGTATATAAAAAGAAAATCCCTTAGATTTTGCCTACCCAACAAAGACATTTGAGCGTGATTTTCCATATATCGATTGTCTTGTCAATCCACAACTGACTCAAATTAATATATGCTCCATATTATATCGGCCCAACTCAATAATACTGATTGAATGGTTTCATTGCCCCTAAAGGATACACTGTATATTCACACGGTCTATGTTGTTGTCTGCTCTGTATGATTGGATGATTGTCACGTCTCATACATATATGATGTGATGTGACGCACGGATAGCTAAATGCAAGATGGGTGGGTGGTGGGGAGCGGAGAGAGGATACTCACTAGTTTAAAAACTACAAAACTCATTTTTTTGTTTACCATTACAAAACTACGTTAACTAGGAGTAACACAGGCTGTTTTAGAGTTCCGTACCTCAAAAGGAAAAAAGGAACCATTATAGGATCACTCGGTTGTCAAAAAAAAAAAAAGGCTTTTTGTCATTACAAACTTATTAACGCAGTCCTCTCCTATATCTAGTATGGGGACAACAGCAAAGTTAAGTTTGTTCTTTATTCCAGTTCATATTTTTGTGTGAAAAAAGTGTCGGTGCTGGAGGCAGGGTTCTATATTCGCTTTAAATACCTCCAAGTTGGTACGGAAGTCTCGGTGAGCGAGTCCGACTCGCACTTGACCAGTTTTTTTAGCACCGAATAATATATTATACCGACGGAAAAACTCGTATAGTGGCAAAGCGGTAGGCAGAGCTTCAACGACCCAAACCTAAAGTTTTAGGGTTATTTCAGATAGATGTGTCCGTATTAATTAATTGCAAGGGATACGAAAGTAACAAAGTGCTTAATACCTGCTACTTGTACATAGTACCTATTATTAGAGAGTGACACAATAGTTACGTAGATTGGATAATAAGTAGATAATGTTCAAATTGACCAATTACAATTACAATTTACATGCCAGTAGAACAGAGCAGCCTTTCTTTTGCGTGCGCCCGATGTTCTAACAGGGATTGTTAGAAGCAATTTTATGATAATTTAATGGATTAGAAGCTCATTGGGATTATGCGATCACTATTTGTGATATAACACAATTCGAGGGAGTTAATAGTTCAAGAAAACGATAGTCACATTACGTCGTCAGACGCCAGGATTCATCGGATTGTTTGTCGACTTGAAAACACAGTCGATAGGATTAGATCGTCTTCAAAATCTAATCTCGTAACCGAATTGAAAATGCACAGCGTAAATTTTAGTAAAACAAGCGGATTACATTAGCCTCATAGGTATTTTGATCGTAAAATTGAAGGAGCTGTAAGGTGGTTGTAGTCATACTGCAGGTCTACTATGGCGAACTCACGGTGTGGAGGTACGTTTACAAACACAAGTAGGTATGGAAAAGCAACAGTCGTGAGATAGAGTCTGTCTAATGAGTCGTGGCACACGAAAATGGCGCTAATTTTAAAAATCTTTCACATTTAAACACAGAAAAACTACAATAAAACTATTTTGATACTTTTATATAAAAAAAAAATCACACAACGTACACACTTTTTTTCGGGAATGCTAGTAAAAGGACGTTACGGCGAAACATTCTTGAATACCTACGTGGAAAATTACATTACGATTAGCTCAAAATTTCGAAGTTTGCAAGTGAGCAGTGCGAACTATACCCTCAGGCGCCATGTTACATGCGCTGGATGGAAGATTTGAGCAAGTCTGCAATAGTGCAACCTAAATGCATTTCACATGTTCCATTTGCATGCATTTGCCTTGCATATGATATGCAGGAGTAAACACTCGAGCGAGTCTCGTTTCCAGGGAATTCTGATTGAATTTGATCTACAGAGTTTATGTTGAAAGCAAATTTATATATTTATGTAATTAGATATTTAAGAGAAGTTTTGGCTAGCATAAAATAATGTTATATAAAAACAATAATAATATCAAATCTGCAAGGAATAAATCTGATAAATAGTAGAGGAGGGAGAGGGTGCTCATATTACTTTTAAGTTTAGTTTAATCATTTTGCAATTAGATGTCTCTTTTATTTTATAGTATGAAGTCTTGTCTATTCAAGTATCCTTCTTGTAGTAAATCGGATTGGATATAAAGATCCAAAATGAATGAATGGGCTACATAAAGTGTGATGTAATTTATTAGAACCATCTGTTCATGGAGAAATGAGCACCCTCATTTTATATCTTTCATTATTGTAATTATAACTGTGTGATTACTGATTAGTGTACCATGGGATTCTTTAGCATATTTGGTTTTGTGTATGTATTTATATGTGCGGAATATCTTCATTTTCTGTTATTGAAATAGTTATTATAAGAATTGTATTAAGTCTGAATGTCTACCTGTATCTTTGTTCTGTATAATGCCCATGTATTTATCTTATATAAAAAAAAATGAAAATGAAACAGTAAATTAATTAAATACACATGCAATTAATAATTGGGTTTTAGTTTTTTGTCGTTAGTACTATTTTTTTTTGCTGTATAGTTCTTGTATGTTAAAATTATGTCTATAATATCTGTATTACAGTTCAAGTATCTATAACAACTCAAGCATATAATATAATACACAATATGAACAATAGACTTGTGAATGTTTACAATTTCAGACATTATCTGTGAGTGGGGTTTGATATGACACTGTACATACACTTGTTATCTTTTTGATAAGCTGTACGCTGATAACACTACAAGACATGAACAACACACTCATGTTGGTATTTCACAGTCTGTTTTATTAGTATGGACCCTACACTACAGCATCTTTCAAAGAAATGTAGGTATGGTTACAAATGATTGGCTAGATAGCTCGTTGGACTTGAATTTGATCCCCGCATGTTACAACAATTTTACAAGTATATTTTCAAATGTTTGCGGGAAGGCTGGGTGTTCTCTATAAATAATTTATAGGGTATTTTTCAGCTATCTCGTAGTACCATTTTAAATCACTTTATATATCCTATAAATATATTTATAACTACTTAACAAAGATCCCTCGCTTCCCGGGCCTAATATTGGATCTTTATAAGTATACAAAATGCATTCAAAACAGCACATTTAAACAGTTGCAAGAATTAAACTGCTTGCAACTGTTTAAATGTGCTGTTTTGAATGCATTTTGTATACTTATAAAGATCCAATATTAGGCCCGGGAAGCGAGGGATCTTTGTTAAGTAGTTATAAATATATTTATAGGATATATAAAGTGATTTAAAATGGTACTACGAGATAGCTGAAAAATACCCTATAAATTATTTATAGAGAACACCCAGCCTTCCCGCAAACATTTGAAAATATACTTGTAAAATTGTTGTAACATGCGGGGATCAAATTCAAGTCCAGGGCGCAGGGCAGTGTAGGAGTTGGAGTATAAGCTTTGGGGCGCTATGAAACGCATAGAAAATATTATGAAAAAAATATTGGGAACATGACATTATATTTTGGACTTAGAAAAATTATGGACGAAATATTTGATTTACAGGGCCATTAGTGTCATTTATATTTATAGTGCCCCAAAGGGTAGGTACACTCCTACCAAAATATTGAATGTTATCTTTTTCTTATCAACATTTCTCATCCTTTTGCTTCTATCATCATGGTCATCAACTAATCAGTTATCAATAAAAAAATAAAAAATAAATAAAAATAAACACATATTCATCTACCCACACAAAAATAGTCATTAAAATTCTTCAGCATAGCTCCTATTCCTATCCTAAGCTTGCTTTAAGAAATATCTTGATAAGGCGTTTATTATATGATATAAAGGAATGACTCACCCTTTGAAGCTCCAGGGAGTGGTTGTAGCAACGAAGAAGTTTATCCACCAGAGGTTTTATGGCGCGCCACGCTCTTTCTTGAGATATCCTCGACGGATCAGCTATAGCTTCCCGTATCTCCTTCCCAGCTCCTTTGTAACACTGTATCTCCTCCAATATAGCTTCAGACTCGAGCAAAACGCGCTGCACCTCTTCGTAAACCTCCAGTTCAATATCAGTCGGCGCGGCATTCTCAAAGTCCAAGAATATGTCGTATCGAGGCGAGGAACAACAGTTCGAGTCGTCACGGGCCAGCAAACTCAACAATTTACCCATTTTTATTCAAGAATCAACACAACTTTCAATAATAAAATAATATTTTACGCTGGAACCCACATCGATATCGAACTGCCCACGAATAATAGCACTTCTAAAATGTCACTTCATTAAGGTCTGGAATTTAGTTACTGTAAATTTAAAGTGTATTTAAATAAGTTTAAATTGGTAATCTAAATAAAACGCCCAAAATAAAACAAATTCGCGACGGCAAAGTATCCCTTCCTCTGCGAGTGCGATAAGCGAACTGTCAAAATGAATGAGTTTAGTAGTGATGTGCTAAATAAAGTGCTCTATTACGGTGGCTTATATCCGATATCCGTATTACTTAGTGTATTTATATTATCTTTGGTATTACTAAAATCTATGTACGTGTACGTATATAGCTATTAGCACGTATAATATAACATGATCGACTATTAAGAATTTTGCAATATTGGGTAATATACACGTGCTGTTAGTTCTTTCTATGAGAGTTAAGAAATAAATGTAAATTCAATCAACGATTCGCATAAGAGTGGAACTGTGTTGCGTCCAGCCTTACTTTAGACTGGATTAGTATAACTAGATGTTATTAAATTGTATATGGGTAGGTACCCATAGTAAAATCGAGTGGATTAAAATTTATACCTATACATTTTAGTTCACTCGATTTTGCATAGCTTTATGTTGCTGAGTAACTACCTATGAGTACCTATCTTTACTCTTTCTATGGAATAGATCTGTGGTATAGAATAGATATTAAAGCTTTTAATAAAAATGGGGTAAGAGCTCTTACTGTGTTTTGATTTTATGTATTTGAGAACTGTATTTAATCAAATAAAGGTGCCCATACACACAGCAGATAATATGAGATATATATCCTATATCCCGACATCTTTCAATATATTTTTCGACGGTACCCTTCAAGCGATTTTGTGTTGTATCAGGATGTAATAAGGTTTATTTTCGTACCGCTTAATGCCAAAAGATACGTAGATGCCCATAGAAACCGCCTATAAGATATATTTTCATAGCTCAGATCGTAAGATACCGAAAATAAACCTTATTACGTCCCGATACAACGCAAAATCGCTTGAAGGGTAGGTACCGTGGGAAAAGTTGTCGAGCTATGAGCGATATCTTACAGTACCTATCTTCCGTGTGTATGGGCACCTTTATAGATAAGATAAATCTTTTAACTTTTTATCGGATATTATCATTGGATACAGCAGATTTGAACATCACTAAAATTTTATGTGTTGCCATTATAATAAATATACATCAGTGTTACCAATTTACAGTGATATGCGTACTCTTACACATGCGCACTTTTACCCACATTTCCGATCTTTTTCAAAAAAATAATATGTATTTAGAAGTAAAACAACAATTTCCAGGCATTATAATAGGTAATTTATTTTTTATTATAAGTGTATAACATCGACACATTGCCATTAAACACATGAATGTAATTTACAAATAAAATTCCATTTCCATATTTACAAATTGTTTTCCATTTTTGATACTTTTCTACATTTATAACTCATCCCGTAAAGCATGCCCTGAGCAAAATTGAGGTATTACTATTAATTTTATTACTATTACCAGTAAGTACACTGAATTTTCTAAATGTAAGAAATTCCAAGCCCCTGTATAAAATATTACCTACAGATAATAGAGAAAAGTGGACAGAGCAAGTTAACTAATAACAAATAATAAATTACTACACAAGAAATGATATTTCTATGAAACTTAGAGTATTTTTGATCGTATAATTTTAAAGATCAGTCTAACATTCGATAAAAATTTACATCTTTAAACTCTAATGTTTTTATTAATTGATTAAGGCTATGGCCAGTTTTCAGGCCGTTTCAGATTTCCTCGTTTTGTTTTCAGGAACGTAAAAGAGATAAATAACTAACTACACTTAGATATTATACGGAATCGCTAAATGATAAAATATTATAAAAGTCCATAGAAAATGGTGTCCTTAAAATTCAGAAAAAAACAAATGTTGTAAATTTTAAAGAGACATTAAACCGTTGTAAAACATTTTAAAAATTAAATAATGCATTTTAATGCTGGCCTGTTTAAAGTTAGACTTAATTTTCTCGTTAACTTTTTAATGTTTACTTGTTAAATTTAACGAGAATTTTGATGAATTTGCACGGTCACTAAAAGTACTCTCCATGTAGACAACAATTACAATAATAGTTTTACAAATAACATCTATAATTATCTACATTCCTCTAAATTGTAGTCTTAATTATTTGGTGTAAAGATCCGCCTTAAACCTAATAACTTATAAGTAAGTATATCAATAAAATGTCGTTTCCTTCTCAACATAAGGTTCAGTTATTTTAATTTATTTCGACTTTCAAGAAGGATATATATATATCACACTTTTCCTTTTGTGTGTTAATAATAATGGTTGGGAACAAAACAAAGCAGTAATTAAACTGAATAAATGCTAAAAAATGCTTTGCATTTTGGCATCAAAAGCATTAGGTAGGTACCTACTGAAGTTTTTTCTATGATGGGGTAAAATTCGAATGAATGGCGGGTATAAATTATAAGTACATAATAAATTTATCTTTGACCAGCTTGGTTCTATTGATGCGACATATCTTTTATACTAATCCTGAACTCAGAAAAATATTTAAAAAACAAACCGATCCCGAAAATAACGAAGGAATTTTGACTACAGTGACATGTAGGTACGATGATAGTTTGAAAGGTTAATCAATGGATTCTCTATCTCTATAGAACAACACATTACAAAGAAAGGGCGATAAAAACAAACGAGTTCGAATGACAAACGAATCTCTATCGGAAATACTTCAACGCGGAGACGAGAAGGAACTTCTCTATGAAGAGGTCGGAGTCCAAGGCTGCGATGTGAGCTGCGCGACCCACCAGCGCACTGGCTGTGTGAGGCAGTGCATGCTGGACGTCGTAGCGAACCACTGATACGGTCGACGCACGCGCAGCTAGCGGCGATACCATATTATGCACCTGGGGTTACAACAAAATTATGATAGAAAATTTTATAAAAACAAGTATGACTCTTCTAATAGAATGCTTAAGTCAAACTATCAAAAATTACAGATGTTTCATTAAATATTATCATGGCATACCATTTCCCTGTAAGCTTGTCCCATCAGTGACGTATCCTTTGCAGCAGCTTTGCAAAGTTCAAGCCTTGCTGAATGTAGTGGGACATATCGATCTTGTCCGGAACCGCACAACAGTATGTGCTTGAACTGATGTAGTTGACTTCTCTCGCTAAGCCGGTAGAGGAAAGAACGTCGAGGATCTGCAGCATCTCGCAGTGATAACTGGAGAAGCGATCCTGACTTCTTCCATTTCTGCATAAACCACATTCCTGTAAAAGAGGGTGATGATTAGAAGATCATCTACGTAGAAACCAGGATGAAAGAATTAAAATAGTTTACCTGCGTTCACTAGACCACTGGAGTTATATAGAGTGCCAAGATGGGGACCGCTCAGAGAAAGGAAGGTATGAAGTTTCCCCAAGAAGGGTTTCATTTGAGGTCGAGCTAATGCGGATCTGATGATGATTGTTCCTAATGAGTGACCTATGAAGCTTATTCTGGCCGGCTCACTTGAATTTGTTTGAATGTGGGTAACAATTTCTTGTACAAGCCTAAAAAAGCAATAATTTTTTTTAATAATAAAAGTAAAATTTTCCACTGATGTGTAAGGTAAAGAAAAATAATATACCTATCAGTCATAGTATCGAAGTCAGAGAAGGTGTCACCCTGATTCCTTTCAGACATAAGGAAGTCTAGTCTTGCACCTGGCAGGCCTAGCTCTAAGTAAGTTTTGACTAATCGCAGATCTCCCGCATTGCCATCTAGGCCATGGACGCAGATTATTAAGTGCAACCCTGAAAATAAAATATGATTGCATTGCATGAATGATAAGTATTAGTAAAATGCTATATTTCAAGATAGAGTTTATTTGTTTTATACCTTCAGGGTTAAACATCCTATACTCGTCACTAATGTGAAAATAGGGCAATGAATTCTCAACGGGAGGAAAGTCAGAGTAAATAGCTCCTGGATATTTAACACTCTGTCTAAATTCCTCTCTACATTTGACGAAAAGACGCTCAGACTCTGCTAACCCGAAGATACTGACCAAATTGCTTTCACGTTGTTCTGAAAAAGATAGATGATCACGATGAACATTCTTGTAATCGTTAGTTTTCCGGTTGTAAACTCAAATTTAAAACTGAAATAGTTTTATTTAGTGTTGGTTGATCCAACTTTCTTGGAATTAGGGTTGTGAGCAGAAGCCCTTGCAATGTGAGCAAGCTTTAAAGTAACACCGCATTTTATAAACACTGCTTTTTTAATTGTTTCCAGAAACTTACCTTTGTGATTCCCATTTTCATTTCTATTAGCCAATTCCCCAGTACTCTGGCTTTTATTTAGAGTACCGGACGATGGTGGTGTTGAGGAATTAATAGACTGGCGAGGCCTCAGTTTACGCCTTTCCATAATACCTGATGGAAAGCCAAGCAGGGGTTAGTGTTGTCAGTTGCATAAGCAGAAAGTGTGACATTTTGTAAGGCAAGGCAAGAGCAACAAAATTAAAGGTACCTTCACAAACGTGATATAATGGATTATCCAATTGAAGAGTCGATGGTTGTTCTGGTTGTTTCCTTGGCGTCTTCGACGGTGTTGAAGATTTGCTACTTTGCCTGCTTAGCTTGGGTGATTTTGATGGAGGATCCTAAAATTTTACATATAAAATATTACATCGTTTTGCTAAGTTCTACAAATATGTGCAGGTAGAATAGATTACTTACTCTAAAAGCATCAGGAGGAGGTGGTGCGTCTCGGAATTGTTGTGGAGGTGGTAAGTGCTCATAATCATTGTCAGCAATAAAGTGGGCCAAGTCGATTTCAGATCTTGCTTTGTTATTATATTTTTGTGCAGCACTTACGGGGCCAGGAACACCAATTTTGTGACTTTTACAGGCTCGATCTGCCGCACCAGATAAACTACGAATTTCTGCTGCAATTAGTTTTTCTGTATATTGGATTCTATCTTTTAGTTCAGCTTTTGTTTTCACAGGTGTTTTAGCGGGTATTTCCTTGCGTATATAGGGATGTAAATTGTCACTTATTGTTTGGGATTTTTTAACAGTCCCTTCGTTAGTGCTCTTCGATGTTGAGGTATATGATTTTCCTTGAACTTCACTAAAGGAGTAATGTCGTTGAGTTATTTTCTCAGTATTCATTTCGGGATATCGTTCGATACACCTAGCAGAACAGGTATCAGAATTGCAGCCGGCGTCAATACCATTACCGTGCATTATTTTGTTGTATTCACACTGACTGTCTGTACAAATGGAGTCACTACAAATGGTACATTCTTCACATACTTCTTTATCACAGCATTCTATTTTCTCATTGCCATTGTTTTGAGATACTTTTACGGCTAATTTAAGCAGTCGTTCCCGTAGTTGCTCACCATTCAAAACAGTCTTTTTAAAGTCACTTATGGTTTCACCTTCCCCCTTTTTGTCCCGTCGTTTTTCAACAGGGTCTTCAATTTTCTTGTGAGGTACTTTAGGTGCAGTCGAAGAAGGTTGGGATATTTTAGCCGGAGGAGCAAAGTTTTGATTTAATTGACTACTAGCATTATCAGGGGTTGATGCACCAGAACTACGTCCACTCGATACCCATCCACTTTGTTCACTAAAACTAGACGTTGAACTGCTTTTACTCCCTTTTTCATCCTTACTTAGAAAACTTTCAGGTGGAAGTATTTTAAAGTCTTTGTCAGCTATATCTAATGGAGGCGATTCAAAAGCTGGTGGTGGTGCTAAATTAGGCAAAGATTCTGAGCCAAACGTATTATTTAAATTCGGTTCATCCAGCACAGATGCAGCACTTCTACAATGCCTCAATAATTCAGGCCCATGATCTAGACTATAAGGTACGCTAGCTGATGATTCCAGTCTTCTCAATTCAAAAGGTATGCTCTCATTACTTGATGAGGAAGCGGCTTCTGACATTAGTTGAGACATTTTCTCAGATGGTTTATGTTTGCTTCGTTTTTCGGGCTTGCCGCTAGATCTACCGCTTTTTGGAGTGGCCAAACCAGATTTTGGAGTTGCTCTACCAGATTTTGGCGTTGCTAATCCAGATTTTGGTGTAATAGCACCAGATTTGGGAGTGGCCTTACCCGTTTTTGGTGTTGTTCTTTCAGATTTAGGTGTACTACGCTCAGATTTAGATGTCTCGCCTGATTTGCTATCTCTTGATCTAATTGAATGCCGGCTACTCAGAGAATCTCTACTCGAGTGAATTTTTGTGTTTTCTTTTCCTCCATTATTTAATTTAGACTCTTTGGATCGACTTTTCTTATGTCGTACTGAGGGCATTGTTGAATGTGGTGTAGAAGGCGGTGTCTTCGAATATGTTGATTTGGATGTTCCATCGCTACTTCTATCCAAGGTCATTACAAAACCACTATCATCACTGCTTTTGCTAGATTTCTTTTGATAGTTTTGGATTAGGCTACCAGTATTAAAGTCGTAACTCCAGTCACCTTTTTGAAGGTAATAGTTCAGTTCATGTCTTAGTTGATTACGAGTTGCTTCGATATCTAATTGATGTTGATGGAATACGTGAGTTGAATTCGATCTATGAACATGCTTATTAGAAACTAATTTATGTTGATCAGTCACTTGGTTTTTCCCACTAACCGGTGGGTAAGAATTACGTGGAGGCAACATAGGACGGGGTAAATTTACACTGAAGCCTCTTTGAAATTCTAACGGATTACGAATAACATTGTTCACCTGCATTGTACCCTGATTACCGAAAGTATAGCCATATACTTGGTTTGGATTAGGCTTCATCATTCCATCATATTGATAGCCTACATTATGAAATACATCATTATTCATAACATGTTGATTGTAGTTCATGTTGCATGGATTTTTATATTTTTCCCTAAATTCATTTATATTTCTCCTGTAGTCTTCACCTTTAGTTCCAGATCTAGTTGTGGTGCTTGTGGGATAAGCAGTTGTGGTAACACTTCTTGGAAGTGTAGTAGGTTTCATCTGCTGTGGATGCATAAACTGTTTTGGGTTTGGATAATTCATAGACGTGTTTGAACTATTTCTAATATCCCTTACATCTCGCTTAGAAAGAGTCTGTGAATTTCCTAGTGGTGCCATTTGGGATACTCTCAGTTGATCCAAAGACTTGCTGTGTCTAGCTGGTAAGGTGCTAACTCCACTGGTGATTTCTTGTTTTGGTATAAACACTTCATTAGGGTCGGCTTTACTTTTCTCAATCCTCGATATTGTATTATTTTTAGCATTGATATCTAATAACGTTGAAGCCGAATATCTAGACATTTGTTGTCCTTGTTGAATGGGACATGAAGCAAACGTGTTGTTTGGTGGTAGCTGTATCTCACTGATTTGATTATTTTGAACGATGTATCTCTTCGGTCCGGTCAGCTCAAGTTGTTTATTCACAGCTTTTGTCATTTCGACTACGTTTTGTTTGACTAGAGCTCTCTTTGGGGAACCACGAGCTGATTTTTGTGGAGCGAGAGTTAACGTTGCTTGGACGACGCTAGAATTGGCCTTTTGCGCATTAAATTGTGGCTCTAGAACATCCATGATAGTCTTGGGAAGCGTAAGTGTAACCCTTGAAGCTTCTGACGAAGGCCTCCTTGAATCCATCATAGAACTAATACTACAAGCGCAGTCTTCACTTAGCGGTTCCGTACATAGGAATGGATCTGAAAGCAGAATATTGTAGTTATTTAGAAAGGTGAACATTGGGTATTCTGAATAACTTAGGTCATCTTTGAACAGAATCACTCGAATTGCTGAGTTAAATTAAATTATTTTGCCTGTATGATCAATGATCTGCAGTGCATTAAGAAAGCTCAATAACTAAGTAGGTATCTTCAATTTTTTTTTGTGCATTAACTGTGGATTCAGGGACATGATTCAGTACGAACGATTTTAATTTAAAAAAATGTGGGTCTAGCACTTACCGCTACCTGATTTACTTGTAGCCGAATTAAGGAATGAGCGACGTCTTGCAAACTCTGCCGTATCTTGATACCTGAAACCATAGCATTGCGGTAAACTTTAATATGAACAAGCTGTGTCAATTATTTGGTCTATGATAGTCAGATGACTGTGAAGTGAACAACTTTACCTATCCTCAAAGATGATTGGCATAATATGCGGGTCACCGTCCAGCGCAATGCAGTGGACTGGCAGGGGTGGCAGCAGGGCGAGGTAGCGTGACCTTCGGGCTGTGTCTCCAACGCTCTGGTAGGATTGGTAGTTGCTGTCATAACAGCCTGCCAGGGAATGCCGAGGGTTGTCCAGCACGAAGAAGCATTCCGCGAAACGCTTGATGCTGAAATTTGAAAAGTTACATACATAGTTTTATAGCTGACAATCATTATGTGTAGTAAAAAAGAGCAATATTTCCCTCGCCACTGGCGAATTGAAAGATGTAGGTACGAGTATGTTAGGTTTGAGATTGCGCATTTTTTTACATTCTAGTAACCTATTGCAGCACAGGATACCTCGAATCAAGTGTGTGGTGTATGATCTAATGTGTGGTGTAGGAGTGCGCACCATTATTTACTCCAATATGACTATGTTTTTAGTAACTAACCGTAGCGCGTGATCTGACGTGTGGGGGATCTGACGTGTGGTGAAAGAATGCGCACTATTTGGTAGATTCGGCTACACCTGAAGAAAAGTAGAAACTCACCGTAAAGCATGATGCCTCGCCGCAAGTGCGTGGTGCACGTGTGGTCGATCGGACGTGTGGTGTAAGAATGCGCGCCAACGCAGCGTCACTTCAGCACACAGTCGCGCTATGTCGTGCGCTGCGCCCATCGCCCATTCTTCTTCTTCACCAGCATCGGACTTCTATAAAGAAAAAGTTATATTTATTATGGTTAATTTACGGGTAACTATTTTATTTTTTTATTTTATGCGCGTTTTTCTTCAACATAGCGGTACACGTATACAGGGAGTAATATCACGCTTATCGGGCTTTCGGCACTCCCATACAAATGGTGTTAGTTGCAGCCTGAGTCATTTTGTATAGGAGGATCAATTTCTTTTTCATATTCAAGGGGGAAAGTTGTTCAGTTTCATGGATAGGTTCACACTCTAAAGTTCGGTCAGTTATTTTTTTTTACTCCCTGTATATTGAACGTAACCGTACCTTTCCCAGTTCGCTAAGATCTTTAATCCTCTGCGCGACCTCTCCCACCACGGAGTTGGATGAAGTGTCCTCAGGAGTCAGCAGCACGCCGGTAGACCCACACACTGCTAGAGCGCTTTGCAGACCTTCGAGCGAGCCCAGCAGGATCCCACACACTTCTGCGTGGACTTGCCTGGAAAGATAATCGTAAGGAGGTAAATAAATAAAGCATCATTAGAAAGAAAGAGTTACAATAACAAGCTAACATGCAGTATGAGCATAGCAGTTGGTTGGTTCAGGGCGGGATTAACTTTGTCAGAGGCCCATAGGACCTGTAAGTTTTCAGACCCTTTTCAGTCATCTGAATGTCATCATCATCAACAATAAAATTAACCAACGCAGAATCAATACGTTATGCGAATGAAACGAACGCGGCGCACTATGAAAGTTAAATGAATACGTTATACGAGCAAAGTGAGCGCTACATCGCACGGAACACGAATGAAAAAAAACGTTACGCGAGCGAAGCGAGCGTCAAATTCCTGGAAGCATGAATGATTTAATACGTTACGCAAGCGAAGCGAGGGCGTCATTGCACGAAATATGAATGAATCAATCTGAAGCCGAGTCAATATGTACGACGACAAGAAATTCGTCCCGTGGTCAGCCACTTAGGTACCTGGCATGTGCGATCTTGCTGGAGTTCCCTCCGGCGCACTTGCCGCTGGATCCAAAAAGCACGTTCTCGAGACTTCCGGAAGCGTTGAAGTTGCCGGCGCTCTTCATCAGCTTGCCCCATTGCTTGCTCGATCGAGGAGTGCTGGAAATGCATCAAATAGGTATTTTTACGACTTTCTTATTACTTCGTAAAACAAGATTTCCTTCGGGGACTTTTCGTTTCAGGATGTTTATTTGTTGCTGTATTTATTAAATTAGGTCATCATTCAGATAGGAACATTAATATGTTATGATTATGATTCACTTACCAGCTTTGCACATAATGCATGATGCTTTTCCTTGATAGACATGCGGTATACACCGTTGTTGATTAACACGATTTATTGAATTATGTAGTTAATGCTGCAGTAGGTACACCAATCATCATCTATTTAGTATTTAACATATTATATTCTCTATTACTTAAGCGATTATAAACTAATTTTATTGTTCACAACTATTATTGTTAAACATGGAAATATGCATACATCGTTTTTTACATACATACATTATCATCACGCCTTTTTTCCGGAGGGGTAGGCAGAGATCACATCCTTCCACTTGCTACATCATCAATTCAGATTCATCAATCTTTTCATGCAAGCTCGTCTGTTAAGTGTACTCCTGACCTGACCTTTCTCTAGGTCCTAGAGTCTAGGATGTCCCCGATTTAATCGCGGTACGATCGTCGAGGTCTTCCCCTTCCAACGTTCCCACTCACACTCGCCATATATAGCTGTTTTGTTTATCTCCTTTCATCCATACTCTCGTATTTTAATTTACTCACTTGATGTACGGCTGATGCAAAGCGACTAGACTAGCGTGGATGGTGATGGAGACAGCGGCCAGGTGGAAGTAGTCGAACAGCACAGGCAGGTGGTAGTGCAGGCCTTGGGACGGCTGGAAGTGCAGCTTCAGCACCCTGCAAGTAGAGTTATTAGATGGAAGATTTAAAAGTTTGGAGAAAAGCTCTGATTTCCATTGAAAGTCCCTGAGAGTTTTCCACAATTTTCGATTTGTGCGATCTTCGTGGCAAAAAGTTAAATTGGGTAGGTATACTCACGTATACTTATTATCAGTTTCATAGATCGTTGATTTAATTTGTTGAATGTAATTTGTTTTTCAAGTGAATCTCTGAAAGTCTACTCTTTTTATGGTCCATCTGAGATATAATAAATCCGTCTGCAACCAAAAAATCCTGAGAAGTCACGACATATCTGTTAGTCTATAAGGCGTTTTAAAATCTATGACAGGGTCGCGTCTTTCGTCGACTCGAAAACCCACTTGATAGAAGAAATATGGCACCTTACCTGCAAGAGACTGGGGTCAGGGTGCTGGACTGCGCTCCCTCGCTGCACCAAAGTTCTACTCCTAGGCTCCATTCTGCACGTTCTAGGGATTCCTTAAGGTTGCGGCTGTCAACTGAAAAAAAAGAAAAAGAAAATTGTTACTAATTTCCATGAGACTTCGCATTATGCGGAGCATGCATTTAACAACCTCAGCCTTCCGATTCAGCAGTATTTCCAGAAAGTTACGATTGTCGAACATAAAATGGTATGGTCTCTTTGACATAGATTAGTGTAATTGGTCTCATGTTGGTAGTAATGAAATGAGTGCAGACAGTAGATCAATGGCATCCTAGCATTCAGGATAGGACCCTGGAGTGCCTTTATGCTTTGAAGCGGTGGGGAAGCAATAATTCGCAGAGAAAACATAGATAGAGAGCATAGAGAAAGTTTGGCCTGGCTTACTAGAATGATGAAGAAGGGTTGTCTGAAGGGTTGTCTGATGTCTTGTTTTGTGAATACTGGTTTATCTAGATTCTTTGATATCGCTAACTTCCTTTTCTAAACATTATGTGCAGTGTATTCAGCCTTAACAAAATACTGTACATAAAATTTATTTTATTTTTCTAAATTGTATAAGGCCCTACCTTTGGGCCCTACAGCCATCCTACGCTAGTTTTATTTACTTCCTCTATGGCCATCCTAGTTATCAACAAACATTATACCGTCAGTTACAGGCTTCTTTAAAACTTTAATCTTTTGAACGGCGTTATAATAATCTCAGTTATAGCTTGGAACGTTAAAGAGGGGTTAAGAAATAAATTCAACTCCAATAGTGATTCTAGAGCTGTAATAGATGATTTTATGCAGTATTCAGAATAATAATAGTGTTAATTACAGCTAGTGGAGTCAAGCTGTATAGTTTTAACCTGTTTGCAACACTTAAATCTTTACAACAGCGTCCGCTGACACTTACTGATGTTTATTGTTACTTAATGGTTGCTGTGAAGTATCTTATATATCTTTAGGTGTTGTGATAACTTTAATCTACAGGCATGGGATGCATAACGGTGTAAGTCAAGTGTGTCGTAACACCAGATACTAAAAGCGTTGCATAGCTCTCTTATGAAGTTTAAAGCTTTAACGTAACTACGTTCGTACTTTACAAATGCTTATTGTGTTAGCTGAGTACATTTTTGAAGGCTTTCTACAGGCAATGGTGTTTTAAACAGAGTTTGTCAAGAGTGTAGTAACTCAAAAATTACAGAAGATGCCAAAAGTGTTGATCATTTCATTTCTGGAGGTTTAAGCTGTAACGTTGATTTTACGATTGCCAAAAGTGTTGATCATCTCAATTCGGCAGGTTTAAGCAGCAACGTTGATTTTACGAAAGCACATTGTGTTAAGTAAGTGCATTTTAATGGCATTCTAAAGGTAATGGTGTAAGTTAATGCATTATAAGAACTCGAAGATTCTATCAGGTTTTAAAAATGCTTAGCCTGTTGTATTGTCTTAGATATAGTTAAACGTTTTCTTTGAGACAATTATTACACTCTTATTTATACTATATACTGCACAATACTCTCGACTAGAGATGCAGTGTCTCAAAAAGTGTAATAGATGCGTTAAGGGAGAGCTAAAGCTGTAATGGCAAGTTCGCCATTATTTTAATAAACTAACCTAAAATATACTTGTTTGATCAAGATTTATGTACAAAATACTCCATAAATAATGTTTATTTTATCATTCTATCGATGCCACGTAACTTTTCTTGCCAATGGCCGACAAAAAGAACAAGTTGGTGATAAAACTTTGAGGCACCTATTTTATCATGCATAATTTTTACTTTAAATCTTTAATTAATCCGGAGCGCGTTGAAATTGAGATGAAAAACTGGTATACATTTATCGTAAATTTGCAGGCGCAGCACATTTTAACTTAACATGATGATAAAATTTAATGTTTTGAGAGAAACTTAGCATCGCCATTAAAAATGTGGCTGTGACATGTTTATTTTCTTTGTGTACTGTTCATTATGTCACTTATTTTATGAGTTTGATCGTTTTGGATTTCTTTGAAGCTAATACCATAAAAACAGTACAAAAAGAGTTCTCAAAAAGCGGTCATAAATTTAATTGAGAATGGTTTAGATATCTTGTACGCGTTAAAGCGTTAACCCACTCTCTCTTATAGGTTTAACAAGTTTAAAATTCTTAATTGAGGGTTGTCTCATACCTATAGTGTTAGCCAATGCTTCTTTGAGAATGTAGAACTGGCAAAAGTAATAGCTGAGGGTGAATTAACTCACTTCGAAGTATTTCTAACCCTTAAGTAACACTGTTATATAAGCTTCCTGACACCTTTACCTGTAAAAACGTGGGCCTGATTCGTGGTTATAAGGGTGTTAAAGATATCTCTACCACCCTTCTATAGGTATCCTTAACACTCTTCATCTTAGATGAGAGCATTGTAACAGTGATATGTAGGCTATCTTGACGCTGTCATTAGGCTCTCTATTAAGTCTGTGATCCTATTGCAGATTCTTTCTTTTTTTTTTAATTGGCATGACGCGGTTTGCGCATTGCCACCATCAAAACTTGGGAAACGTTTTACAAATTAAAAGGATTTTTTGGACGTAATTTGGAAAATCTAACGAATGTTGTTCAAAGTGATGAAGGATGATAATATTTTATAAATAAAATGATCATTAGATGCTAGAAGGATATGAATCGATGTAGGAAAAGGAATATTATATGACCAATGTTGGCCAGTAGGTTAGGTACCTACCTATCTATTTATTGGGCACAAAAAAAATCATAAACAAGAAAAAACAATCAAGAAGATTTTATTTTTACTGTAAGCTTACAAGGAGTTTTTATTCTGAGCTAGTTTGTCTTAAGTATGTTGTTTGTATTTTTGAAAGTAAATTTACTAGGTAGTACCTAAATAATAATAAACTATTCACTTACCAAATAGTTACTCAATCTAAGTATACGTACGTATAAATAACGATATAACCGTGACCAAACGACCTAGCTGACACACATTTCATTAATGCCCAAGGGATTCTCATTAAAGAATCCAATTATAGTCCGAGGCCCCAAATCAAATATAAAGGCCGTATTAGGGATGTGAGACGTTATAAAAGATACCCTCTAACCGTACCCTTCTTTATTTTGTTACCTGGAAAAGAGGGTGCCTAAAGAAGCAATGAGCATTGTCCACTTTTAAGAAACATGTCCAGTTAAAAAACCATTTGGAGGAATAAGCCTACTGTTCTATTTTCTGTAATCAAAATTTAAAAAAGTGCAGTAAATAAAAAGATATTTAATTAAAACGTATGACTTTCATATGACCTCTGTGACGTCACCATAGGCTGTATCTCAGGGCTGCCTGTGTTCCTTCGACGTGTACCTAATTTAGAAGAAAAAAAACTGTCATGTCATAAGTATCTTGTCAAAATAGAAACATAACCTCGTAACCCCATAAATACAATTTTCGTTATTAGATTTTTGTGCTTGGTTAAATTATGGAGTACTATAGAAAATGTTTTGTGCCAACATGCACAAATGATTCAGAAAATGCTCCTCGTAAAATGTTTGTTCGCATACGAGAAGATTTGCGTGAAAAATGGTGCCGAGAAGTAAAAGCCGATTATTTCAAGGTTTATACTATGTACTGTTGTGAAGATCACTTTGATGTAGTAGTTTTCACTATTTTCGATATATTTAGTGTAGCTACGTGTAGAAAGATTGCTTGAAATAGTCATCTGAAAATCGCTAATCGTTTCGTCGCTCAAAGCAAAGAGAAAGATGAGGTTATGTTATTTCCAAATGACATGTCATGTCATGGCTTCACAGATTAGTTAGTAGGTACCTATATTTTTATTTTTCAAGGCACACGTCATGTGGGCTATAATGCCATTGATGACGTCACACGCGATATAATTTAAAAAATTATATAAATTAATTTAAGCTGTATATTTAAAAATTATTCAAATAAGCGTCTTAAAATTAGGAATAATATCCAAAAAAACGATTTAAACAGTAGGTCATAAAATTTAGACAATGCTCATTAATCTTCTTACGGCTTTAGAGATGAGAAACAATCGTATTCGTAGTTTCGTCGATAAGATTGCATTTGTGTTCTATAGGTAGGTACTTACGTGTTAGTTTGTGTTTGAGGCTGTTGGATATGTCTTCCGAGGATAGGCCAGGTTTCTGTTCCTACAGCAGGTCTTTGTTTTTTTTTGGCAGGTTTTTATCCTATCCTACACTGAATCCGGATTATCCTGATACTGACCTAATAAATGCGCTCTGAAATGCACGATGTCCCTCAGTGTGACCTCCTCATTCCTGCAAGTAAGAAAATAAGTAGTTAAATCACTTCATAGCATATTTCAAGAAAACTACGTCGATAAACTAGTACTTATGTTAAGATTTATTGCGTACACTACACAGGGTAAGAAAAAGTATGAAAAAGAGAGGTTGTGCATGGGATTGCTTTTTCTTTTTAGCCTGTGATGTGCAGGGAAAAGATCTACGCTCTCTCTTTCATGAGATACACCTACCTGCCTATTTAGGGGGCAATAAAAACAGTACCTACCTGTACATGATCTGGAAGGCGCGGCTAGCGGCCAGCCCGCCGATCAGCGACGCGTTGGCCGCCGGCCTGCCCGTGCGGGCGGCTCCGTTGCTGCTGGACACGGAAGCCTCGATGTGGACCGGCACCTTGGGTGACACGCGTAAGCCCACACGGATCTGGTATAACCTGTGGAAGAAGGGGTTGGTAAGAAGAAGGTACCAAACAAAACGCACACAATCATTCTAGACTCAACATAGGAACACGATACAAAGTGTAACAGAAAGGGTAGATATATGCATCCTGAAAGCGGCCTGCCGAGCGGAAGGCCGCGTTGCTCTAAGCTGAAAGTTTTCTTTCCTTTTCTAAAATGCATCAGCTGATAAGATCAAACGCTATCGTGCATTTAGTATTTCGTATTTCAACCAAGTTCCCTAAAAGTTGTTCATATTCATTGGATGCATATTTCAATGGAAGATTTGATAATTCGGATATTCGCGAAAATCCTAGGGACACACGCGTTGCTCATTGCTATGAAAGTTGTAGCTCAGGCGGTGTTTCATAGGCTTCACGATGATGCTCGGATGTCGAGTCGTAGTTTAACTAGCCATAGCTACATTTCACTGTGCTAGTACAACCTTGGATGTAATGACTTGCCAATTTCACCTAACCTTCCGGCCACAGGGCCGCCCTAAGGCCGCTTGGCAGAAATCGATGTAAAGAACGGCCTTACTAATGGCAGATATTTATGGAAACTAATTCGAAGCAATGACATGCGAGGTTCCTTGAAGGAAACGAGTTTCTATTGACAGTTCAATTTAACATATCCATTATAGAGTGTCAACGACCTAGTAAAATACGTCGGTAATTTCAGAAATGAATGTGTATCATCATATTGCCACCGTAGTGACAGGTTGTCCGCCCGCTGCCTATAACCGAAACCCTGGCTCCCTATCCTGGCTTTTACAGTGTGCCTGGGAAAATAGGCAGCTGATGCGATCTGTGTGCAAGATTTAAGGTTTTTTTTTCCTTCACCATACACAAATGCTCGCCTCATCTACAATTTTGTATAAAGAAGGCAACGAGCGAAATTTTTGTGCTTTGTTTTTTATCATTAGTAGAACTTTTTGTGGTTTAAAGAAAAGCAGTACTTGTTTTATATTTTTATTGTTTCTAATAATAAAAGCATTGTAATAATATTATATATACATATATTTATATATAAGTTAGTAGCCACCAATAGAAGCAACAAGAAGTCCAACTAGGGCAAGACAAGGGTACGAATGACCGCCCGATAGTACGACGTACGTAAATCTCGCCTGAAAGACATATTGAGCCCTTGATCCCGGTAAGTACCTAACAGATAAAGGATGCTAAACCAAGGAAAGCTACGGTAAATGACGGCTTGAAAACTTTCAAAATAGGGGTTAGATAGCCAAAAACTATGTGATTGATAGATCACAGTTAAAATTAAAAGTCTATGTGGTTCGTATCAAACATAAATAAGGCCTGAACATGACCCATTAGAGTTTCTTTTTATAATTAGAAACCTCATTGACTGCCGACAAATCATACGAGGAGGGTCAGTTCACACCGAGAGGCGACAAGACGCTACGCGACGCAGCCCGGCGGCGGCGTGAAGCTGCCTGAAGATGCATCTCGTTGTACGAAGATGTGATAGGCTAAATCCTGGCGGAGCAACGCGGCGCCACGAGGATTTTTCGAGTGCTCTCAATGAAAATGTCTATCTTTTTTGCATAGTACCTAAATAAAGTTTCATATTGTATCTTCTCGTCGACGGAACAAGAATTTATTGTCAATTCACCTGAATTGCAAATTAGTTCCTTCCAGTAATTCGAATACAAGCGTTTCTCAAAAGTAGAAATGTATTATTCCGTTAGTGCACATAAATTCATCGAAGCGCAGGTTCCCGAGAAACAGACAACAGGTACGAAGGAAATATTATATAACTGCGAATGAAGCCTTTGCACTACCTTTACGAAGAATCTTACATCATTTATTGTACGAGCTACCTAGATTTTCTTAGAAAAATCTTTTTCCAATACAAGAAGTTTGCTTTCATTTCTTTGAAATAATTTTCTATCGGTATCTAATGAGATTATTACATCACCAATTTCAAAATTACAAAAATCTTATGAAAACTACGAATTAAAATAATAACTAATTATGTTATAAATGTACTCGTAAACAAATCAATGTTTTGCTATTTTCGAGGTTGTCAAAAAATAATCATTAGGTGGTAATTGATAAACTCGTATACTCGTATATAACTAAGTAATTGAAATGTTTTGAACTGAAACCCTTTCAAAATATTTTAATCCCTCAAATAACTTCCGTTAAAGAAAAGTGTGGGTTATTATTTGAAATAGATTCAGAGAATAAACTTAAATCATTTATTTTGTGAAATCTAAATAAATCACTTTCCCACTGAACATGACAAATAACAAATTATTACTCAGAAACTCTAAAATAGGTTTTCAACGAAGCAAAAACGAGTTTTCAAGTTAAATTATTATGGAAGCTATAAATATAGCCATTGAATCAAATATTCTAGTCTTGATCGACCTTTTGTAGCATGCGAGATATGTTAAGCAAAGTGCAAAGTGTATTTTGTACAAAATTTTAAGTTATATATTCTTAACATGACAATAAAGAATTAAAACATGACAAAATACAGGTGTAAAAAAAAGTACTGCGTTCCTTTAAACCACATGTTCTACAAAATGATAACAACTTTCGTTTCGCGAAGCACAATAATTTTTGTTCGAAAACTTGTCCATACAAAATTGCCGATGAGGAGAATATCTTTGTATGGAAAAGAAATTTTTTTACAATCTAAATTTTTTGTGCTTTGGGAAAATTTTTTGGTATCTGTAGAACATCCGGTTTAAATTAAAGGAACGCAGTACTTTTTTTACACCCTGTATCACATTCTATTGATATTTTTTTTTGTTTCATGTCATGATCATGTAAAAAATGCAGATCTTTGCTTGTCATTTCTATTGGATAGTTTCAAGTACTTAACTTACTTTACAGTCAATAAAATAAACCATGATATTTTTCGCTTTTTCCACACTACTTTCTATAAGCCGCCGAAGTTTCTTACAAAATACTTCCGCAACTTCTCGTAGCAAAATACTTTCTCGTAGCTCTTACGTTTTCCGCTACAGTGAGCGCTACGAGAAAAAAAAGGAGGTGTTAAAAAGTGGGACCATACATCACTGTGTTACAGTGTCAAACAATACGACCTGGACACAGGTCCCAATTGGTTTGCGCTGAACTGGGTCAGAAAATGTCGCGGCTACGGGTTGAAAAGGATACACGTGGCGTAGTAATAGCACAATTGCGTTCTAATAAAACTTTTTAATATAAAAAGTTGTAACACGTGTAGAGTAATAGGTTTGGTACCTTCTATTAGAAAACTCAATCACAATAACAGATTTCCAGTTTAAACAAGGACACAGAATAATAACTAGTAACTAGACAAGGACAACATTTAGAAATAAAAAAAAGTGTACTTTTACAGTATTTATTACCGGAAAGCTATTAGTATGTGTTATTTTAAAGCTCCTAGTCCGGCATGGAAGTAAAAAGTTCTTTCACAAAAATGACTAAATCTCCGAGTCAACTAACTGTTACTACGTTTGAAACAGAGCCATTAGGAGAGATCTCTCGCCTCGTGCCCTCCTTTCCAAAGAAAATAAGGAAACTGCAAAAACTAGCTCTGTAGTCGCTTCAGAAGAACTCGCGCGAGGTACCTACATAGCAGTAACTTTACAGAAATTTCGCTTTTTAGAAAGTGTATCCCGGAAACTAGTGCCATTCAGGGAAAAATAAAGTAACATGAAAAATTAAAATACACATTTTATCATATTTGTGAAACCAACGAAACTGGGTGTCGTGAAGGCAGCTTTTAGAGCGGTTCCCTAAAAACTATTAAAACATTTCCATTGGAATATCGACGCTAGAACAGAATGTTGTTTGTAAAAGAGATTTATTCGTTGGTGTTACGAACAGACCCCAATCAATTGTAGCGCCTGCGGTAGCGGTCGCAATGCCTGTTACATTCAAACGTATGCGAACACGCCAAACACCATTTAATTTGTCTTTTCCATTTTTTCATGCTGAACTAGGAGCGAAAGAAAAACGTAGCTGCTTCTCATCCCAGGCATACTGTAGAAATTAGTATAGGAAGATGAGGTTTGTTTATGGTGTATTTCGATTTACGTGAAAGGCTGACAAATCCTTTAAAAAATGGTCCTTAAAACTTGGCACACGTGGCGAAAACGATCTTTTACAAGGTCATTGACGCTTTTTCTACCACAGGAGAGATACAGGCGTGACTATTATATATGTATGTGTTTATTCGTTAGTGTTACGAACAGACCCCAATCAATTATTGGAGCGTGTGCGGTCGCGGTAGCCACTCAATCGTATACGGGACAGACATCTTTTAATTTGTCCTCTGCGCTGCGGTTACATTTTGTGCATACGACGCCTGAATTCCTGAATTATTGTACTGTACGCGAATATATGTGTTTCTTTTAAAGGTTTTGGATTATACTATACATAACTGTGTTGCGTATCTATTTAGGTAAATAATTGTTTTAGTTAAGAGAAATAATATCGATTACACAACCGAAAATAATTTGATATTTTGACGGTAAAAGCTCCAGAAAGATCCAAGTTTCATGGCGTCTTAATATTGATTAGGAGTTCTCAATTATTATTATTTGTAGGTATACTTTTCAGTATCACGGGTCCACAGGGACCCGGTACTTTGAGGCATACGTGGGGCTGAAGCCAACAGCGCAGAGGCCTTTTTATACCAAATAATTTTATTTGATACCATGGGACAGATAACAACCGTGTGACGACGGTATTTGACGATACCATAGGGTTGTAAACCGTAACGGTCCCAGCGGAGTCATATGGGTTAGTTGATTCAGCGGATCCTCGCTCTGCTTGCACTATAGAAATACAACCAGAGCTAGCACTAGCTAGTATGTGTCTCAACCAATGAAACTCTAATTTAAGCACGAACGTTTAGTTCATTAGAATGTTTCATTAGTCGGGCAAATATTCGTTCTTTGCACGAATTGCACGTGCTCGATTGAAATAAAATAAAATCATTTACATAACACACGAATTCGTAGGTACGATATTTATATTTATAGCCTCACACCGGACTACAAAAATAACTCAATATGCTTTCTAAACGTTTTTGTTGCGACTTGGTTTGTACTTTATGACTTTTTCTGAGCTTAATATGGCTTTATGACTTTTTTGAGCTTCAGTTATAAACTGTTTTGACTTTTGTAACGTTTAGGTAGGGTAAGTAGGTCAAAACTTTTTTTTTATTTGCTTGATGATAATTATGATATTGATCATTTTAATTTTGTTTGTATTTTTTTCGTCAACGTACTTTTATTTATATTTTGGTCACTAACTCTATGTTATATTGATAATTAATTACCACCTTTATGTCTTTTTGGTAATTAGCATTTTATCACAATTTAATACTTGGCGAAACTATAAATAGTAAGTCCATAATTGTTGTATAAATATCACGAACATAGGATCCTATATTTTTTTCGTAGTTATATTTTGTGACTGTCTGAGGAGGGAGGTTCATCAGAAGCGGAAGTTAATATCTGCTACCCCTTGGGGTGAATTCCAGCTTGGTGGGCAATATCATCAAATGAAAGATGTGAAAATTTAGCCCATACGTCAACAATATAACAGAGACTGTTTTGAAATAGGTATAGGCTCATATTTATAAAGCGGTCTCAAGATTGAGAGCAATATTAAGTATGGATTTAGCAGCCCGTTTTGTACTGAAATGACATTTCTGATACGAAATGAAACTAGCTGTCACTCTTGAGAGTTGATTATAAATACGGGCCATAGATAACTGTTACTAACTTAACTAGGTTTTAAACTATAATGAAATTGAAACGATTTTTTATATTTATATTTCTAAATTAATCTTTTTAGCGAAACGTTTTTATCATAAAACATGATATACTATTTTGCTAAATGTTTACATTTTTCGTCACGTCCCACCGAAAACTGAATGAAAACAAATTCAAATACTCGCTAATCTACAACCGGCCAGTCGCTCAGATTCCGACTCCCACGCACACAGGTGACCCACTTCTAAATTAACGCTAGCTAGCTCTCTATTATATATTCTGTGTCTCTATCTACCTACAGTCTCGGACGAAGCAAGCTTGCACTGTACTTTTCTCAAGGATTAGTGTATCGTATTTTATGTGTAAAATTTTTCATACATACATATTATCACGCCTGTATCCCTAATGGGGTAGGCAGAGTGTCAACAACCCAAACAAAGGTCGTTCCGCCACGATAGATAGATCTGTATATTGCTGAATAAAAGGTTGTCAGCCCATCGCATAAGTTACAATATACTGAAACTCTCGAATCCCTTAGCTGGTTTTTACAGCATACCAGGGAGAAGATGCCGCTGGTACATTCTATGTTTTTCTTTCGCTTCCAATTCAGCATGGAAGCAAAATGTAATTTAAAAAAAAATGTAAATTTAAATATTTACTTCTATACCTATTAATTACAATAAGTAATATATATTTTTACCGCAGGATAATATCTTATTCCTAAGGAAAATCACACCAACATGCAGGTGAAACCGCGGGCGATACTAAAAGATCTAAACTATGTGTGCGTCACGAGAAAATCATTAAAATCGTTTACAACCCACAAATCTCATGCAGGCATTTATTAACCCTCAAAATGGCGAACCACATACAACAATGAACCACTAAACTAACTACCCATTGCGATTATTTTCAGAACCTTTGAACAACCTTGGGAACAAACCACACGTGTGTTTACGAATTTATTTCTTAAGTGGATTACACTTACACCCGGCAAATGGTTGTTTTTAAGAGCTTATCCCTCCTAAACGAACCAATAAAAAATCCAAAGAAATATACATTTGAGGAATATGGTTCATAAAAAAATCTTGAAGTGAAGCTGTTTTTATCAGAAAATTTCTTAAGCTGTGCTTTCACGGTTCCTTCGGTATGTCCACATATACGTCCCGGTTTGACCGGGATTGGGCGCTTTTCCACTAGACGGCACGTCAACGGCAACGGCGACGGCACGGTACCGTCGACGATATCGTAGGTGAGATAATGTATGAAAATCAATGAAATTATATGACACGCTTTTCCACTTGACGGCACGGCACCGTCACGGCATGTCATCGATTCCCATAGATATTGTCACGTAATCGTCGCCGTGCCGTCGCCGTTGCCGTTGACGTGACGTCTAGTGGAAAAGCGCCCAATGTCCCGGTTTCAGGCATGGGTCCCGGTCACTTGAGTTTTGTCCCGGTTTGTCCCGGTCAGTTAAGTTAAAACGTAATTGCAAACATTATAAACGATCGTAAAGAATAGATTGATTTTCGAAGAAATATCGTGCTCGCTTCAAATATCACCAAAAAAAGGACTACAAACTTATTTTCGTAGTCGTTTCCTTATATCTAGTATGGGGACAACAGCAAACTTAAGTTTGTCCTTTAGTCCAATTGATATTTTTGGGTGAAAAAAGTCTGGGGGCTCGAGGGAGGGTTCTAAATTCGCTTTAAATTGGTACGGAAGCCTCGGTGAGCGAGTCCGACTCGCACTTTACCGGTTTTTTCAGTGTAAAGTGTGCTCCTCATGAAGTATTTAATGAGAATTTTAACCTTATTATATACCAATTTTTATGACTTGGACCTTAGTAATTTAAATCAGCAAATCAACCTGTCCAAATCCGTCTGTAAGCAAATCCGTAGGTAACTAGATATATTTGTATGTTTGTCTAAGTAAACTTTGGGCAGGATGAAATTTAATTTGAAGAGTTTATTGAAAGGGTCTGCAGTGGAACTACCGAAAGTCAATTCACATAATAGAGTTAGCGCTGACACAGAAGGAATACCAGTAAAACGATTTTATAATAAAACAGAATCGACGTTGTAGTTAGATAGAAACATTGTATAGCGTGTTGCTTACTAAAAATACGTTGATAATACCAGGTGTAAGGGACTGCGTACCACAAACTAATAGGGGTTACTCAGTCAATGAAACTGAACAACTACCATCAGGAAATTCTTTCAGGAAATGGAAAAAAAAGGCTTCTGTCTGATCAAGTCATTATGTAGGATGGGAAAGACAAAATCATTTTTTCATTCCCTGAAAGAATTTCTTGGTGAAAGTTGTTTCCGCGTTTACTGAGCAACCTCTATCAGTTTCACTCGGTAGAAAATGAATCCCTAACTGCAATGAATAGAACTCGCGGTAACTAAAATAAAAAAATCTTTTGCAGACCCATGGATGGACCCCAATGGATTACTAAATGAAGAATTACTTCCGATTTTCGCAAAACGTAAAATATTCACTAATATGTTTATATTCTAGACGCAATAAATTTATTTCTTGGGAGGGCGCTGGGGAGCTCATCGAACCACCTTAATGTTATAATAACTGCACCAGTTCGCGTGTTTTAAAAGTTTTATTTTTTTCTGAGAACAACTAACAATGTTACTTAAAAAGTAGTACATGTAGGCCCGTATTTATAAAGCGATCTCAAGAGTAAGAGCAATATGGATTTGACAGGTCGTTTTGTACTGAAGTGACATTTCTGATACGAACTCAAAACTCGCTGTCACTCTTGAGAGCTGATTATAAATACGGGCCGTATACTCTGACCAGTAACTAAAAAGACCTGCCATAGGTAGGTCTTTTTAAAACCTGGCTAGCTAATTTATAGTAATCTATATAATAATTTTAGAATAAGTTGATAAAAGTCGGTAAAATATGATTCAAACAGCTCTGACAATATTAACGCGAGTCTACCTTGAATTAGGGCGAATGGGCTTTACTTAGTCGACTACGTTGGCCCAGTACGGATTAGTCGATTTCACATAAAACCTTCACGTATAAGTATATACGAAATTCGGAAATCGAAAAACGCATCAGTAGTGGGATTCAAACCACGAGCTCCTGCACAGGAAGTACAGGCCCTCTCCACTACACCATTTGGGTCCATGATAATCCGATTAATGTTATTCTTAAATGGTCATTTACTTGGTATACAGTTTGACTGTAACTTGTAAGGAACCACTGGCACAGATTACTTATGAGCGCGGCGAGAAACCACTGGTTTATACTTACCGCGGGTAAATACATTGTCAAGTAAAACTCCATTCAACCTTTCAAGAAAGAAAGCTAGTGAAAAATGCAAGCTACAAGAAAGCAACTACCACAGTCACGTCCCAGTAGTGAACGCTTTTAAAACGTCTGCAATTTTAATGAAACGAGAATAAAGAGTAGAGTAAACTTCGATTTTCATAGCCTGCTCTGGCTTGTTAATAATTTAACCCTCCTTAGAAAGGGAGCGGTGTGTTTGAGAATGTAAAAAAAAAAAACATCTTGAACCACTGGTAAGAAACTGGATAACTAACAAATCAATTTTAAAAGAATATGATCCCCTGTGGTGTAATTGGTAACCATAACTATCGATCCAGCTGTCGTGGGTTCTATTAAACCATTAACGCATAAGAGTCCAAATATGACCACCCGTTTTTGATAATTAATATTTGTTTGGTTACCTTTACTGAGTGAAAATAACTGATAAAAAAGTTGTGGTCATATTTGGACTCGTATG
Organism: Scrobipalpa atriplicella; assembly: GCA_029255725.1. NCBI lineage: Eukaryota > Metazoa > Arthropoda > Insecta > Lepidoptera > Gelechiidae > Scrobipalpa > Scrobipalpa atriplicella. The sequence continues at coordinate 72,624 of JARACY010000250.1, forward strand.
CTGTAAAGGGTTGGGATACTCAAAGATGGTTGTGGAAAAGCAGGTTGAATCGACAAAAAGGGCGATTCTTTGCTTCGGAAGGCACGTTACGCTGTCAGTCCCAGTTGTTATCATTGGTATTGGCCGATACACAAACACACTAAAATGGTAAAAACTGTTATACGTCAAAATAATCATAACCCCATCAAAATATAGTTAGTTACAATGTAGATAGAATTCCAAAAGTTTTCGGATACTATTCATATGATAATTCCCTCAACTTCTTTTTCTATGAAAGGGAGAATTTTATCGATATTGGATCTAGATGACACATTATGCGATATAATGTTTCGATATGGGGAAAGACAGTTCCCAAAGGCTCTTTATCAAATACACGTTGTGCCACAATGAAATACTCGTTTGCTACCATGTTGGATTGCAGTGATAAAAATGCTTAGAATGTAATAGGTACCAGCTGTTTTCTCTGATGATTTTACTTGTTTACCGGGTCAACTCGCAAAATGTTTTGGCGGTAAAAAACTTTGTGTTTTACAATTTATAACTTTTTATCTCGACGTTTTGACTTGGTTACACTAGTCGTGGTCGCGGATCAAAAAGTTAAAAAGTTATATATGTCTATTCTCTGGTATATTATAAAAGCCAGAAAAGGACCCGAGGATTGGGAAATTTAAGTTATTGGCTGACAACTCTCAGTCCGTATGTCTGTCCACTGCTGGACTTAGGCCTCTCCCAAGGCGTCTGAGCTAAGTTTTTTGGCTCTTTGCAGTTTATTACAGCCACCAATCGTACTTAGACAACTCTCAAATTCCTGAAACCTAACCTTTCAGACCTATCCCTCAAAAAAAATCTAACACGGCTAATAGAGCCGGATTTTATCTATACGTGTGATCCTATGTTTATTATGATAATTATAATCGAGACAAATCGGCAAGTACTTGCGCGGAAGTCATTCGCCGTCAATTTGACCTAAATGGGGACCCCAGTTTTCCTGTTACTCAGATTCCAATGCAAAACAATAAAAACGTAGTGCTCTTTATTTCTTGTCAAAGCTTTCACAGGAGGTAAATCAATACTTTGTGAACATTTAAATTAAATAATTGTGTTTATTACAGAAGATTTGACAACTTTAAAAAAAAAAAAATGACATACCAAACTTTTTGACATACATAACAAACATAAGGGGTACAATTTACACAATTTATGGGCCATAAAACAATTCAGACATTAAATGATGTGAGGATTTGACTATGAACTCGATACAAGAAAAAAATTACTAAGAATGTAATGTGAATAAACCGTCTAAGTGCTCCCACCGGATTTTTGTAAATGTTTGCAAACGTTTCCAAATTGGAGTACCATTCATTATTGAGTATTGAATACAGGCAAACTCAGACCTCTCAACGCAGCGTCTGGAGGACACCTCAATAACTCGCTGTTGGTTGAGAAACTTGCCAGTTCACCTTCTTGGTCTATAGATATTGATAGAACGGTTTTATAGATAAAACCAATCTTCTTCTTCTCGTATCGATCGTTTAGGCGTTACTATATTAATTTCGACCAGTACTCGGCCAAACGCACTGCGGCGTCAGTAGCGTTATACAGGTCTTCTTGCGTGCAAGATGAAGGGCACGCGGGGCAAGACAATAGATGTGCCATTGTTTGGGGGGAGGCACCACATTCGCACTGGTTGTTCGTGCTATATCCCCATCGGCACAAATTGTCCCTGCAGCGACCGACTTGGGTCCGGAGTCTGTTAAGGGACTTCCAAGTCATCCACGGGAGCTTATGACCTGGGGGAAGGACTTCTTTTACTGGTTTTGGAGAAGCGGAAGGGTATCTCTCCTGCCAAAGCTCACTGGCTACATCTAGATGATCAGCTGATTAATCTCACTAGGTTTTAGCTATAGGTCCACTACACAGTCCAGCGTCAGTTCGTTTGTCATACCAGTGAATTATTTTTGCTTCCATAAAATAAGATAAGAAAATAGTGATGAAAAACATGGCAGAACCCTGCATCTCAGTTTGTAACAAATTGTTACTTATCATGCAGTCAGAAAATCGTCGTAAAAAACAAATCAAAAGACGTTCTCTTCCTCCTATGGAAATCGATCCCACAACCTTTGCACCAAAAGCTTACCTCAGGCCACGAACCAGTCAACAGAAGCTGAACCCGGTGTACAACTATTATTAACTGACAAAACTTCCTAACTAGTTGCGAGCTGACATCGTTCCGAGCAAGCTACCTGGTTTTGCACGGCTTTTGCTCAAATTACCCAAAGGAATATCATTCATTTTCTTCTAATGAAAAGAAACAGGTATTATTGAGATTATCTTTCTCGATATACTTGAGTCTTTAGCGTATTATGATGGAATTATAATCAGCGCTGTATTGTGTTAGGGTTTCTTTTGGACTACGTAATATTTCTTGTATGTAGCATTTTGAGAATGCGAATAAAATTATGTCATGTCAAATGTTTTTGTTAGTAAATTTGTGTAATATGTTTCTGGTTTTATATGTGGATCATAAATTAATGCGTTTGTATTTTATTTACCTTTGAATGATAAAATGTGGGTTTTAACTACTGAAATCCCTCAGAAGTCAAATAAATTTTAGACTTTATTCATTGAAGTAGTTAAAAAAAGTTGACAAATGATTCAAAGACATTTTATCATGTACTTTTTTTTAGCCTAACCTAGCAGCAAGTATTTATCGTAGGAAAAAATTGAAGCTACGAACGCTACGGCGTAGCAGGAGGCAGAATAAGTGCTACGGCGTAGTAGAGGTCGGAATACATTTTACAACAATAAGTTTTATTAGTCTTGGTACAGAATAGAGGCTGGATATACAAAGACGTGATGAAAATTGTAGGTATGTGTTTATTTTTATTGTTCATTTCATTTTCACCATCAACCGACTTGTTAATCTCATCACATGAATTAAAAAAGACCCTCCATCCCTTTTCATCAAAATTCATCTCCCCGTTGTTGATTATCCATCAATTTGACAACTCATTTAATATTTTGGATTAACTCCAAATCCCTCCCCTCTCTTTGACTCATTATGAATCTGTGGTTGAATTCGATCCTCAACAATTACTGTCAAAACTTGACTAACTAGTTCTGCGACTGACGGACACCATAATGAATCTATCAGCTGGAAACGCGATATCTTAGCTCTGTTTTTCGTCTGTTTTGCCACTAATTATGTAACTCTCCAACTGGGTCACAAAATAATAACCGCAAAGTATTCTGTTGAAGGCACGTGTTCAGAAGCCTCCATATATAAGCAAGCATAAGTAGGTTCCTATACCTCTAAGTAATTGCTCCGAAATGCGAGTACGATACTCACTGATCACGCGAATAAATATTAAGCTGCCATAATTTCTCGAAACGGTTACCTCTACGTGGAGGTTTTAGCATCTGTGTACCTGAGAATTTGTTTTTATTGAACCCCAGACTGCGTAGGTAACAAAATATTGTAGGTAGAGTTACTTCATTAAATAGTAAGTAATTGACTACGAGTAAAACTCTAGCAGTTATCATTTATCACTCGACTATCGGCGTAGTATATATCCTGATAAGGATCATTATGTCGCACGTTACGTAGGAAGTGCTTCTACGTGATTGATAACGTAAAAGAGTCCTTTACAAGCTCAGTTATTAGCTTTTTCAAGTATTCACTTGTCGACGTTGCTGAGCTTTGAAAGCCGTCGGATAATTTGGATTTAATTAATGTAATTGACGTATTCAAAATCCAGATTGTATAAGGCTGTGTCGAGGTAGATTGAGGAGGGTAAGTATCTCACCCTCTCTGGAAGAGGTCCACATTGTAGAACTTGTAGAGTTCGACGGAGAACTCGAAGGTGGCCTGCAGGTCTGTCATGGTGCGAGAGTGGGCGCGCGGCGACGGCTGCGGGGGGGCGGCGCGCCATGCCGCGGCCGGGCGCTAGCAGCCCGCCGGCCGGGCCCGCCGGCACATGCTGGAGCCACTCACTCACTCACTGACCACACCCGGGGCACTCGCGGCACTCGCGGGGTTGTGCGGTTGGCGCTCGGGCGCGGCCGGCTCACCGCGCGGAAGTAGCGAGCGGAACGCGGCGTCCGCGATCGGCGTGCGGCACACAGTGCGGGAACCGGGAATTCATTTTTTAATAGCGGTGTGTACGCATGCGCGGGACGTCGCGCGCCGCCGCGCCGCCCGCCTGCAGCAGTGCGCGCCTCGCCTCGCCCGGACAGGTGCGCTCCACACTCCAGACCGCTAATCGCCACTCGAGCGCCAGCACATTATCATGAGCGGCGTCAGGGCTGTCTGCCGCGTGGCGTAAAGGTCAGGGGGTAGCGACTGCTGCGTCGCCCCCGCCCTGGCCTTTATCGTCCCCGCACCTGAACACACCGGCGGCGACTATACTATGACGCCATTTTATGAATACCTGTCTAAGACAGGGGTGCGATTTGGGTCGACCTTTACTTTATAGAGATTTGATGGTTCACGTTCGACGGCTTACGGCCCGGCGCGGCCGATGATCGCTTATACTCCATTGCTCGGTCATAGCCGGGTATTTCGGGCGCGCAACCACGTGCTCAGATATTTTTAGTCTTTACACTAAACAAAATAACTCTGACACGTACTACTGTACACTAAACTTTATAGCTTTTGGATTGGTCAGCGATGACCGACATTTTATTTAATCTTATTAGTCATCAAGCTCTACTAAAAATATTTTGATTGAGCAGGTTTAACTCTATTCAAAAAGCAACCAAAAATTTCGTGTTCAATAACAAACTATCCCATATATTCAAATACCAAATAAGGGTAGTCTATAAATAAACCCGCCCCCGGTCGTCTGAAGTGGTCTCGAGTACGGATAATGTCAAATTGAGTTGCGCGTGCAATAAAATAATACCTGTATGTATGGAAATCTCGCTAAGGTCATAGTTCAAGTTTGGGGAGGTCGATAGGTACAGGAGAAAGTTACATGTTTTTGTGTGCTGTAAAAGTACATGATTATGTGTGCGTGTGTGTATCATGCTAGGTGTTGGTGAGAATCGTACGGTTCTCAGAGTCGACGGATTTTGAGGTTTTGCTATGGTCAAGGAACATTGTTGCAGAATAGCGCCTTTCCACCGTAGCTTAGGTGACTGCCTCTGTGGCCTTAAGCTCCCGATTCGGTGGTCATGGGTTCAATTATCACAGGGGGATACACAAACTTTTACTATCAATTTAACACTTAGTGAGTTTCCCCAATTCGGTTAGGACAATGCGGTCTGACAAGTCCTGGAATTTATGTCATCGGTCCTGGTCGCTGTCTTTGATAGTGGTCGTTAATTGCTCTGAAACTGAAATCATGGTTGGTACTTTGTGTCTTTCGAGTCTACAACAAATTTTCCATAGAAGAAGAAGTTGCAGAATAGAACCTTGCCTCAGATCGTCCCGTAGTTTAACTAAAGGCTTCGTATCTCGATCTCGATGATAATAAAACTCGGATTGCAACCTTATCCCGCAGACTATTTTGGGCACTTTATTCAATCAAATGAGAAGTACTTATCCCTTTTTTAAAGACTCTGATACCATCGTTCGTCCACTCTACAACTCATTTGATAGAAGAAGTTTCAGTGCAGAATAGCATCTTGAATCAGATCGTCCCGTCGCTTAGCTAAAGGTCTCTTTTCTTGATCTCGATGATAATAAAACTCGGATTGCAACCTTATCCCGCAGACTATTTTGGGCACTATATTCAATCAAATGAGAAGTACTTATATCCCTTTTTTAAAGACTCTGATACCATCGTTCGTCCACTCTACAACTCATTTGATAGAAGAAGTTTCAGTTCAGAATAGCATCTTGAATCAGATCGTCCCGTCGCTTAGCTAAAAGTCTCGTTTCTTGATCTCGATGATAATAAAACTCGGATTGCGACCTTGTCCCGTAGCCCTTTTCGGAAGCGATATTCAATCAAATGAGGAGCGTAGGACGCACATATTTTTATATCCGTTTTTTGTTTGCTTCTTTGGAAGTATGCGTGTTTTATTACATTTTTGGGAGTTTTGTGGAAATAGATTTATTGTTAAAGATGAGTGTTAAGTTTCTGACGGTTTCTTTTGTACATTCAACACGTGTTCGCTTACAAAATATTTCCTAACATCTGGAGTAAGTTGTATTACATGACATATGGAAATATCTAGCAACGAAAACCATGATAACTGCTAAGTATCTTGCGATAGGAATTCAACATAGGCAGCCATTACCATGGGAAAATTTCTAGAGGGAATAAAAATCGATGAGGGGCGGCGAGGCGACCCATATAATAATACACTCACGGCGACTCATAAAGTATTAGTAAGTAAGTAGTAGTTGTAAGGAAGCACGAAAATTTTAGGGCTCGTATTTATGACACGATTTCAAAATTGAGAATTTGAAAGCAATTTATGGATGGATGGGTCGTTTTGTACTGAAATGACATTTCTGATTCGAATTCAAATTCACCGTCAGTCTCAATGGTATGTATTTCCTACATTTGAGTTTTTCTATTTTTATATAACTAAGAAATTAATAATGACATCTACACAATGAAATTATTAATCTGAACATGTGTGGTCAGCTACTTTCAAAGCCAGCTATTTTATTGGAACAGCTGTTTTGGCAGCTCAACGACTCCGATTAAAAAGTTAAGATTGATCGTGTCACGCGACCCGGCGATTAGTTTCCTTAGGTCATTGACAGCTTTATTGTTAGAAATAGCTTAGATAACATAAAATATAAATAGGTAAGTGGTATATTTCTTTGGCCGATTCTTCTTCTTTTTCTTAGCGAGTGGATTTTCGAGTCGAACAACGACCCGATTTATAAGAATATAATAAATGCTACCATTATTGACTGAGAGCGAAAAAATAAAACATAGAATGTGCCGACTGTTTCTCTTCCTGCAAGCTGCAGAAGCTTTAGAAGTAGTTGTGCTTTCATACATTGTAAAAGACAAGATTGCGCAAAGTTGTAAATAATTCACTTTGTCTTTGTAGTAACTCGGGTCAAAGGGAAGAGGTAACATGAAGCTAAATTACTTTTTATAAGTAGTTGAGTTACACGTCATACTATAGTTTTTTTTCATGCTTGATGTTAAGGTAATAATAATAGACATATCTATGAATCAACAATCAAGTTTAAGGCTCGTATTTATAAAGCGATCTCAAGATTGAGAGCAATATTGAGTGCGGATTTGACAGGTAATTTTTGTACTGGAATGTCATTTCTGATACGAATTCAAGCTCGCTGTCACTCTTGAGACCTGATTATAAATACGGGCCTTAGGGACCACCAGAATATCATAGGGGTTGCTCAGTCAACGAAACTGAACTTTTCATAATTGTTTTTTTTTTCCATGCTAAATGAACACCTCGATCAGACAATTTTATATGAAAAAGTTTTTTTTTTTCATTTCCTGAATACGGGCAACATTTTCAAAGTCATTCCACTATCAAATAAAAACGATAGGTGAATAAGTATAAAGAATGCCATTCCGTCCTATATAAGTGCCCATAAAAAGGGGTACAGTAAGAAAGCAAAAGCGATGACAATAGACACTGGCACTCCCCCGGGACAATGTGAGCTGACTGTACACTGTACCCTCACTGAACCACTCAGCATATTGCTGCCAGGCGCTGAAACACGCTGTGGCTTACTGTACTATTGTGGGTATAGCTGCTTAGTCATGGAATATTTTTTTTGTGTGAATTATACTACAAAAAGTTGTCACCTATTAGAATAAAATGTGATGTCTCTTTTCCGCATGCCTGAGCGATAAATCTGGTTATTAGTTCAAAGAGACTAGGGATGCAAAATATATTTGTGTGTTTTATAGAATAACTTTCCCTTACGAAAATTGATCGGAATTTGAACAAAGCAGAAAAACAATACGACGCTACATATAAACTTGACAATTTATAATTATAACTCAAATTTCTTGATCAAATCCAATATCATCTATGTAATTATGCACAAATACTAGAATTGAATGTCATATAAATATCTAGAAATTCTTTGATTTAGGTAATACGATAGTTACACAATTCTTTTCATGTTTATTTTAGAGGAATTAAATATACAATGTACATCAAAAAGCTAAAAAAAAGATAACAACAGGCTCTAACTAAGGTATCTAAGCTAACTATATTCCCCTTTTCGGGGAAAAGACGAAAGTTGAGAGGTTTTCTTTAATAAAATTGACAAAGAAGAGGAAGTCTTGAGTGCTGGTACAAGGACCATTGTACGCTTATCAAAGAGTGAAAGAAATGGATAGCGTTTTCGCAAGAGCCATGAGGGTAGTTAAAGTTTGGAAAAGCGACAAAAGTTCGCTGTCAATATGTTTTATTCCTTGCAATATTTTACAATAATTTTGATATATCGAAAGCGATCGTTGTGATGTTCTTAAAATATATAGTTTATCGCAAACATAGGTTAAAAACATAACAAAGAATAGTTTTATAGATGATCTTATCGCAGGAAGAATTTTTATCTACATAGTCTTTAGGTGGATCAGAATTACCAGAAAAGGAATCGGGCTCATGCAGTCTTGAAAAATTTTACTTTTTATTTTTTTTATCTGAACTATCCCAGATATATGCGACGGCTATCGCCGAGGAACTCCATCTAACTTACAAAAAACTGTTTTCCGTGCAAATGGTGATAAACATGATAAATGCTGAGCATAGAGGGAGCCACCGGACTCGACCCAGAAACGGAGGTGTCGCGCAGGAAACATTCCCAGCACTACCGATTCATTTAGCCGGGGTGACCACAAATTCAGGATATAATAATTGAACTTACAGCGGAATTTGTTATGCATCAAGATGACGTTCACAGAAATAGTAAAAATGATCCATATCGTCCTCAAATTATAAAGATAGTAAACGAAGAAAATTGAGCTTTAATCCATTTCCCAAATGCGAGAGCTGCTGTTCCAATTCACTTCATTTTTTGCCAACTCATCCAATCAATTAGTAGTAGTTGTATGATTGGATTCCAGTCTTGATGCTTTCTGAATAGGTACTAGTTTTATAGAATTTTATAGGTAACTCCTATCATATTTTTTTAAATAAAAACTTGATACTCAAAGGTTGCCTGGAAGAAATTGCTACCCTAGCAATGAGGACGCCTGTGTTGTACTACTGTTATTTTCTGTTTTTTTTGTATCTTTAATTATTTTTTGGTGCAATAAAGAATTTTTGTATTGTATTGTATTGTATAGTTAAGTTGTTTTTTGCGGCTGACCGCTATGGCGGTTCGGAGTATACTTGTCTATTTTTCTGTTTTAAGTGAAAGCATTCCTTTTTTGGGAATATACAAAAACGAGTGACAGCATATCCACCCTACATATGCACTACATTCTGATACACCCTTTTCTCTCCCGGCTGTGGGTGGTCCGGTTTCACACCGATTGAAACAAACGACGCTCTCACCGTACGACACTTCCCAACAGGGAATACTGGATGGAATGGCAAACCGATACTTTGCACTTTATAAATCCGAGAAAAATCGCACCATATTTTCAAATCCGGCAAAAGAGGGTACTGTAAACATTGATGATTGAATTAGGTCAGAAATTCCACCAGATGGTTTGAATACACGATAGCTCAGTGGTTAAGAGCAGCGGCACGTAGCACAGATGTAGTGGGTTTAAATCTCATTAGCATACATTTTTGGTTCAGTATTTTCTTATACAATTTTTTTTCTGGCAAAAGAGGGATACAGGGTACAGAAACTTCTAAGTAGTTTCAAAAACCTAGAGTCTAGGTCCTAGACTAATTGTACATAGAAGATCATTTGAGAAGCCAATCACACTTTGTAAAGCTAAGGTATATAATATAATAATTTGATACAATTATTTGCATTTTTGTTAAGTTAAACTCAATTAGTTGACCAGTTTTTTATTTACACATTCTTATTCTATTTAGTTACTAAAAACTTCAAGAATTTGCAACGTAGTCCATGCTTATAATATTGTGATAGTGTTTTCATTGTTAAGTTCGACTCTTTATTGTTTGCTGTAAAAGTTGTAAAAGTTTTAAGGGTATTGTGGCAGTAGCGTCAAACTTTTCTAAAGGGAATTGGACAAAAGGAAACATGTAGTGCAAAAGTTGAGACAGTTGGGAAAGCAAGGTAGCAGAGATGCTTTCCAGGTATTTGTGTCGCTTCTAAGTACTATTTTTTTTTTCAAGTTCATCTATCATCATCTGGTGATAATCCTAAGCGGCCGGTTTTCAGATATAGAAGAATTTAACATTTCACTTTCCACAGTTTTTTACCAGTAGCCCCATAACTTGCACAGAACATAAAAGTCTCGCATGAAAGGGTGAAATCAAGCCTGTAATTAAGGGGATACAAAATTTCGCGTTTAAATGGTTATTCAGCCACATTGAGGCATAAATTATACGGCGCATTCAGGATTAGAGTGCATGCTACGCTACGAGCAAAATGTACGCTCACGACTTGGCCGCCATTTTGCTTGTGTAAACCACAGAGTAGAGAAAACTAAGTGATGTGAAGAGGGATTTTTAGGTCCGTATTTATAGGTATAATCAGCTCTCAAGAGTGACAGTGAGTTTAAGTTCGTATCAATGTCATTTCAGTACAAAACGGCTTGTTAAACCCATACTTAATTAATATTAATCTCAATCTTGCAATCTGTATACCTAATGTTACGCAAAATTCCCGAATTATCTCATTGACCGGAAAAAGGGGTTTTTCCGCGTTTTGCAATGCACAATCCGCGAAATGACATTTTATTTCGGCCAATCAACCATTCCGTGGACGGGCAAAAACCATTCGGCCAATTGCCGAAGTAGTTAAAATACCAGACATTAAAATAACCGGTATAAGGGGAATTCACGAAAGAATATCCTCTCATTTTCTTACATCTATGTTTCACCATGTCGACCACACATCAGCAGCAAAACCTGCAGTGCAAATATCACCACTAAGGCTTCCAAATACGGTCGATCCCAACTCCAATCTATTACAATGTTTTCACTGTACGTAGTGGTACTTTGGGGTGCAATGTGCAATATCTTAGGCTTTAAAATGTAAGTTTAGAGTACGGTTCTTGAACTTGAAGTGCAACTTAAATATGGCTCCTTTCCTTGGGTAAAGTATTGGTTAGACAGGTGCTGTAAAATGAGCAGAAATGTAGATATTTGTAGAGAACTACAATTAATCTTTAGGATATTTAGGATTATTTTTAAATCTTAAAAAAAAGGTAATATTCCGTACGTAGGTAGTATCACTGTAGTTCTATCCACGTAGCAAGGGAATATCTCTGTATCCTGCAGTCACACACTTTAGTGGCTGTAAGTAGGTAATAAAATTATAACTAAATTAAAGTTTTATAGCACCAGCGACATCCTAAGTACATTATTTTCTATTTCGTAGCTTATAATTGGAAATTACAAGTTTCGTAGCTGATGAGGTTTTTAACGAGGGAAGCCAACAGCTGGAAAAATTCACTTACTTTTAATACCCCTAACTTATTTTACTTGAAGGCCTTGTGACATATAAAGTAAATCTTTTGGAGATGAGACGTTCTTTAACATGCATGCATATGTGTAGGGATATCGACTGATAGGGGTTGCTTTGTCAACGAAACTGAACAATTTTCACCAGGAAATTCAGTCTGGAAAAAAAACAAATTGTGTGATCGAATTGGTCATTTTGAACGGGAAAGTAATTTTTTTTATTTTCTGAAAGAATTTCCTGGTGACAGTTGTTCAGTTTCGTTGACTGAGCAACCCCTATCTGTATTCGGTAGGTACATTGTCCCTCAAACCCCGTATAAAGGTTATTAAATTATACTTTCATAACTTTAATACCTTGTAATTGAAAAAAATAACTAAGCCGTAGAGTTTCGTAGCAGGAGTTACAAGTTCCGTAGCTGTTGTGGTTTTTAAAATATGAAAGGTCCAATAAAAATCAATATTCTGTCTTTTTTTCTTCTAAATGCTCAAGGAATTTTGATAATTTAGATATTTGCAAATGTAACCATTCCTGCTTTTTATTTATTCCGTCCTCCTAATTGTTTTGCTACCAATCCGATATGGCAAAAAAGTATGTCACCTAGAAAAACTGATGCAGGATTTTGATGAGGTTAGAAACTGGTGACCTGCGACCAAACTGGTGAAAATTTTGCCGGCGGCGTCGTCCGTAATCTCGTTAAAACGGGCGGCGGAGGTTAAACGGTTAAATATCTGTCACGAGGTGGGAAACTTTTTAATCTTTTTGCTTTTTAACCTACATTTTCATACAAGCATAGCCTGTAAATTATCGATCGATTATAAACACGCAAAATTAAGGATTTATCACTATATTATATGTTGCTTGAAAATATACTATACTTACTCGTTTTTTATTTAGTTTATATTTGGGAAATTCGCAAAAAGCGTTTTGGAACTTTGCGTTTTTTCCCAAAATATTTCAGGTTTATGTTATGAGAATATATATATATTTTTTTTTTTTTTTATTCATACACACAAACATTACATTAATTTATAAAAATGGTATCATAAAACCCATAAAGTTAGGTTTGTCTTGAAACCATACTTCCTCGCTCAAGGTTACACTTCAATCATTTTTACTAAAAATATACAAATACAACATATATTTGATTGTTACTCGTACGTAGTTCATAAAAAGGTTGTATAAATAGTCGATGAGGGGCTTGCGTGATTCGTGTACATTTTCAGGAATATTCTTATATCAGGTTGGAGAAAACTATAGACATGCAAGGAAGAGGAAGGAATAGTAAGTAGCTAGAAGCTGAAGGATGAAAAAAAAAAAGCTTTTGATTAAGTTTTAAAAGCTTTGTCTTTTTGAACATTATTTCACGTAATATTTCTTTTAACTTCAAATAAGTCTAATAATATCACTTTGAGTATAGTCAAATAAAACAAATAGCTATTTCTAACTGAAGTAATCTCATTCGAATGTGTTGGATTTGAATCCGTTGTGTGATTTTTTGTTTCTATAACGTGTAAAATAAAGGGTATATGCATCGTGAAATGTGTGAATCTACCCATGAAACTGAAAATCTTTCCTTAAGGAACTTAGGTCGAAATAAGAAAAAAAAAATTACTTCCCATACTAAATGCGCTATCAGCTGATGCATTTTGTATGGAAGGTCAAAATTTATTTTTCGTTTTTCAACCTATGTTCCTTAGGGAAAGTTGTTCAGTTTCATGGGTAGATTCACACATTTTTTCTATGCATATACTCTGTCTGTTACACGCTGTATATTTTCATTTCATGACAGTACCTAGTATATTTGAAAAATAAATACAGAACCTGTTAGTCAACACGTCTTGTTTCCTTTGATTTAATCCATTTTATCGTTTATTTACTCATGTTTACGACTCACCCTTAATTGTTTTGCCGAAAATGTTAATTCTCACCGCTATATAAGTCCGGGCGGTCACGATCACAAGGCCCTATGGAGTGTTGCCAGGATGTAAGGATTAGTCTGAATTTTCCCTAATTTTTAAATACCTAACGCTCCTAACAAAGTAAATAACTTACACAGTTACAGTTTAGTTTTTATTTTCTGCCAGTAAAAAATAACGCACTCCCAATAAACATTTTTTAAATAGTGCAATGAATAAAATATTATCCATTTACAAACGCCGTAGACAGAACAAGTGGAGGGTACGCACCACAGAAGAGTAAAAGACGTTGCGACTTCTCGTCTCGTCTCGTCTGGAAACTTATGAGGGTTATGTCAGAAAAGTGTTGCTACTTATAACAAAGCATTATGAATATAAGTATTTTGACCAAAGCAGTCACGGAGTGGTGGCCAATAGGAGCGATTAAGCCAGTGGGCAGACCACTGGCCCGATGGTCCGATGACATCGTCTAATTCATAGGCACAAACTGGATGAGATGAGACTAGCACAGGACCGTGAGGAGTGGCGCAGTAGAGAAGAGGCTTATATCCTACAGTGGGTGGATGTGGGCTAAAAACGATGATAATTTTGATTACTCTCTCACAGTCTGTAGTAAAAAATATACATTTTAAAATACAAATTAATACAGATATTACGATCTGGCAACCCTGTGAAGGGAAATGAAGCAGTAAAATTGGTTTATTACTCTCGTCGAATGTTCAAGCCTTTGTAACGATGTTGGTTCGTTCCACTGGCTTGAGAGGAGGAAGGAACCTAATGGGGTGGAACATCAGTGGCTCCACTTACAGGTAGGTAGTCTGTTACTGCTTTTACCTTTCTTACTTTTTCTATTGAGTGGGATATCGAGGCGACAAACGATCCGATGCAGATACCCGGTGTTGAAAACATGTAATGATATGATACTGAATATTTGCTTCTGACTCCGAAAGTTGTCTTGTCAGCTGTCTGTATCCTAGACATATAATATCCATTCACCAATTTAGTTTAGTTTCTAAAACTGTTTTTTTTTTAAATTTTATTAGGTACTTTAGGTATGCTTAAATAAAAAAATAAAAAATACAAGGGAGCCTTCAAAAATGTAGGATACCTACTATTACTGTGTCTCCATATACCTACTGCCGTCGATTCTGACCGCCCCATTCTTAACTAATTTTAAGATAGCGCTGTCACTTTCTTTACTTTGACATAAGAACAGGATAGCAAATAAACACATGTGTTTGACGTTCCTAATTTGACATAAGCTGCTTTAAATAAGAACCGAGTATAGAGCATGTTCCTTATTTTACGTTAAATAAGCAATCTAATGTCAAATTAGGAATGTCAAAGTCATGTGTTTATTTGCTATCCTGTTCTTATGTCAAATATAAGAAAGTTACTTAGAATTAGTAACTGGGCGGCGTGAATAGAGGCCAATGCAATGCGATAAAAAGGATATTGAACTGAACAGCAACATATATCCTTTATTTGCGATGGGGCCTCAACGGTATTTAACTTTGCGCTCCGGATATTACTGACTAAATATACAAGCATATACAAACATACAGTAGTTACTAGGGGAATTACAAGCAGTCAATATTCCCTACCTACCATTGCCTATAACGGAGGGATTACGAGTTCTGAGAGAACAGAATGTAACTCATGGATGAAGAATTTATGAAAGTAAAAAAGAGTTCTGTTTTAATTATTTAAAGTTATAAATATAAGTACGTAGATCTGTATTGCCCATGGACTGGTAATATTGTACCCAGGTTCTTTTTAGAATACCAAGCAAACTATTCATCAATAAAATAGTAAATGCCATTTATATAAGTTACTACTCGTATTTGTAAGGTCAAATTTTTGTGAGAGTAATAATTGTATCCCTATGATTATTTAATTTTAATACCTACGCATTTTGCGATGAAACTTACCTACTACTAGCTTCGTATAGGTACCTATGAAACGGTTTGCCGCCGAGCTGCCGCCGGCGCAATTTCAGATTTCAGCGCTTCCTTGAACGCATCCTCAATTTGATTTATATCGCTCCTGCCACCTTCCGCCTTATTCAATTTTATTATGTGATTTTCAAATTATAATATCATTTTGAAGATATCATCTTCACGAACTTTCCGACTATACCTATAACTATAAATTTAACAGATTATTGACATTATTGTACCTAAGTTTTTGGGTATAAAGTACTTTTTAAACGACTCCAAAACAAAGGGGGAGGTTCTTAATTCGATTATATGTTGTTTTTATTATTTTTTATCGTTGAATGAAATCAAGTTCAACACATATAGAACCACGAATAATTCCTGTACCTACATTATTTTATTTTTGGTTTTAAAAGTCCTGGCTGCATATTATGTCAATGAAAGGGACACACGAACACACGAAAACCATTTACTTAAAAAAAGAATAGTAATTTTTTTCTTTTTTCAAAAACAAATGGCTTACTCATAAATTTTATTCACTAAAACCGGCCAGTAATTTGTAGAAATGCATTCACTCCCTAAAAATATTTCAGGTAGAGAAACTTTTTTGTCGTTTACCTACGTGACTTGATTGCGTAAAGTTGAGTCTACTTTTGTATTTTACTTATACCATTGTGCAGAGGCAGCACTTCTATACTAAAGTCGGGATTAAATTTTTTCAAGAGTTGGTTCCTATTCTGTACTAACGAGGAATCATTTTCATACAAATCATCCACAAAACTTATTACTATGGAGTTTCTGACTGCCATTGGCCTCAATTCACGCCGTCCAGTTACTAATTCTAATTCTTAGTAGCGCTGTCACTTTCTTAACTTTGACATAAGAACAGGATAGCAAACAAATACGTGAGTTTGACATTTCTTATCTGACATAAGACTGCTTAAATTAATTAAAATTAGTGAGCACGCTCTATGGTCATTCCTTATTTAAAGCGCCGTACGTCAAATTAATAATGTCAAAGTCACGTGTTTGTTTGCTATCCTGTTCTTATGTCAAATTTAAGAAAGTGACAGCGCTACTAAGAATTAGAATTAGTAATAGTGCGTCCTGAATTAACACCAGTGGTTGTTTCGGAACTTTTGGCTTGTATTTTAGACACGTGCTTCCTCCTGCCTTCATATCTCACCTCTGGGTTCCGTAGTCCGACTGTTTCATCTGAATAATACAGTTTGGGCTGCAGGCCTGTCGAGTTGCGGACGTATGAAATTTTAACTTGGTTCCTGTTGATTTGGTGCTGGCAAAGTTTGTACGGAGTTTGTTGGTCTTTAGCGGTGGAAGTACGGTTCTTTATGGCTTCGCTGGTTCGAGAAATATCATATCGTAGGTACAGTTCGTATATTTTTATAGAACTCTACTTACAAGGAAAATAAACGTCTATTTTAGGCACATTAAAAAAGAAACAGTTAATATTCCAAACGTTCACTTATTTTGTAATTTATCATGCATGATTCATGATCTTATTTGTCACTATTGTTTCTTTTGTATGGATCTTTAAGAAAGACACAAGCATACCAGTCAAATAAAATAATTCTTAGCACACAGCAGGAAAGTGGGTATGAGTAAACTTTCTATAAATAGGATCAGGGTTACTTTGCAGTATTAGTTGGCACACTTCTGTACCTACTGTCCAATATTCATTGTTTACAAAATTTTCCAATTGTAATGCAGGTTAATGAACTCTGCGCGCTGAATTATTTTAAAGTGAACATATTTTTCACCAAGTGGAATGGAAATAGGTAGGTATTTTTTTTTCGAATGGGTTTAAAAACTGAGAACTAAATGGCGCCACTGTTGAGTGTTCCTTTTTCCTGTGATTGGTCAGTAATCTGTCAATATCAATATCAATGTCAGTTTGTGTCTTCTCATTGGTCTCCTTTGGAACACTCGACAGTGGCGCCATCTGCAATTAGCTTTGCGTTTTTATCCCCGTTAAATTTACGATCTTACGATATAGCCTGGGTAGAAAACTACTTCCGGCATTTTACTATGAACGTCATTTTCTTTACAAAATCTGATAGAAAAAAACATCTGTCGTAAAACTTAAAAACATTTATTCAATAACCTTAAAATTATTATTATACACTTAAAAATACAAGGTAACTATGATAACTACCCACTACTTTGACTAAGGACTGAATGTCCAAGAACCAGAGGCTCAGGCGATTTAAAAAAAAGAATCCTAAATTTACAGATTAAAAAGGATTCTGAGGTTTTTAAATTTAAATTCAATTATTGGCAGTGACCGTTCCTTGTTTAATAATTATTTATTTATTTGTGTTCCATTTTCTTTGTTCGTACAAGTCATAAAGCTGACCTTACATTTATCAAAATTGAAGATACATTTTACATTTGCAATTATAATATTTTTGTTTAATATCTTCATTTACAGATGGTAAATTCTTTTCCTTCAAATAAATAGTTCTCATATCCTAAACTACAGATAAAGTAGGTACTGACCCATATTGTTCTTTCGTTTCTTTTTTTTTCGTTCCTATATTATAATTAAATACATTTGTGCCGGCTTATCCTAATTGGTTCAAAAATTCAAATATATTTCGTTTAACCACTATTTCGAGTCGAATTTAAAATGCGAAAATATCGCAACTAAAAAATGGTAACATACGTTTGGTAACATACAAATCAAAGATTTACATTTTCATAAAAATGGGACCGTAAAAAGACCTTGCACACAACACGAAACATTCACCACGGAAATTAAAAATTTACATTAAACTCAGTCCGTCCTCACTTCACATATGAAGAAGGTCTCAAAGGAGCAGGGCGAGTCATTCCACTTTAGACCTTTGTCATCCCTGTTCCAGAGTTCTAAACAGTTTTCTTCTTCGCCGTTCTCGTATCTAAAGTTGTTGGGTTCTCCCGCGTTCCAGTTGACGAAGGTGAGTGGTCTGCCGTTCGCCATCCAGAAGAAGTTACCTTCTTCAGCTAAGTCCGTGCCTGAGGTCCAGAAGTGCTCGCGACCGTAACCTGCAAACGAAAACGGAATATTAATACGAGATACGAATGCGTTTAGGTATCACCGATAATGACCATAGAGAAACCTACCTACGAGGAAACATCACGGCCGAAGGGCAACGTTATGAATGAGGTACCTAGTCGTTGCATGTTGGAAGTAAACGTAAAGTTATAGTTTCGGTAAAGTAAGTTTACCCTAGCAATAGCCCCAATTCGACAGAAACACAATTTAACTAAAATAAAACCAAATCAACAGAAAGGGACAGAACTATGGACGAATGAATAATTAATACTGTCAAATCAATTTTTTGTGATACACACCTGAGTCTTTAACGTATTTCTCTAGCTCATCGTTCTCCTTCTGCGAGGAGATGGAGGCGAGGTGCATCCCGTGGAACCGGCAGTACTGCTGCGCCTTGAACCAGTTCGCCTGGAAGAAGTAGAGAAAAAAAGACGTTAGTACATGGTACACCACAATATACTGATAAGCTACATAAACTGATTGGTGTAAGGGACAGCGTTACAGAAACGAATAAAGCTTGCTCGCTTAGTAAACCAAACTGAACAACTTTCACTAGGAAATTCTTTCAGGAAATGGATATATTTTTTGGTTTTTCCTTTCCTTTAAGTTACAAATGAGGTAGCAAGCTGATAAATAGCAAGATAAAAGGCAGGAAAGCAAAACAACTACGCCCTGCAGCTTAGAAACCTGAGACCAATCAACGCTTACGAGAAAGCTTGTTACAATCACATCAAAACAAAACATGACTGCACCAGGGTTTATCGGGTCGTTGTTCGACTCGAAAATCCACTCGCTAAGAAGAAGAAGAAGTAGGTGTTTGTTACTATTTTGTTTATTTTAAATGGATAGATAAAGAATTTAAAAAATTGCTTGCCCCTATGGTGGTTTCTTGCTGTCCCGATTTCGAGATTCGATTCGATTCGCTTTTTGATTATCGATAAAAGCTCTTAGCTACGGCAACGTCACTGTTATGAAATGTTCCTTCTCATACCGACCTATTATAAGCTGCTTTACAAGGTTTTGCAAATAGAACATCATTACCTGATAAATGCAAGTACGAGCTGCAATATAAATGACTACTTTCTTAGCAATTGCATAGTTCCGTAACTGTAATTAGAACTAGCACAGATAAACTCAATTAGTAAAAGCTAATAGCTAACTGCTAAGTTTAAGGGGTAGTAAGTTCTTCCATGCTGGACTGGGAGCGATAGAAAAACATAGAATGTGCCAGCTGCATCTCCTCCTGGGCATGCTGTAAAAATCACCTATACACATAAATACAAATATTTTTAATACCCTATTGATTAGGTTCTTTGTTCGTTGATCTCTTTGTTATGATGATGTTGTAATGTATTGAAACAAATAGACCCACTTTCACATCGAACAAATGAGCTACAAGTACCTACCCATTAGATTGGTAGAACATTATGTTTTATAAAAGATTCATCAATCAGTCAAACTAAATGTGTGAAAGTAAAAGTTTTAAACAGTTTATATCTGAAATTAATTCGGAGTTGACAATACATTTTCAGAGAAATAAACCATTTTGCACGACCGAAAAGCTAGCTGAGAGTTCTGCTACTTACATCCGCTACAAACAGTGAGGAACTAGTTGAAATAAGTTTTAGAATGTGCTGGAAAATTTTGAAATTAGAACTCGCAGACGAAAGAGACGCAACGAAATAATTATTACTCTACATACTACAGCCGTAGTTGAATAGGTGAAGGTAGGTTCTAATTTAACTTCACGCGTAGAAACTTTGCTCATCACTCGTTCTGCCTTCACTTGTCTAAAGTGCAATAGGTACTTCTAGTAGTTTTCTACTTCAGTGGTAGTTTTACGAGACCAAGTTCGAGACTTATGTACGTATGAAAGTAAATGGTCTCAAAATACTTGTAGGTAATAAATACGTCTAAGTATAAATATTATAATAGAGTATTAGCACAGTATAATTCAATAGTCTGACGTTCTGACGCGTCACACTCATATATTACACTGTGGTATTAGAGAGATTTGAAGGAGGCCTACCACGAAATGTAAAGAATATGATAACTAAAATGAAGATGCTTAATCATGGAAAATTGTCGTATACACATTTAAAAGTAAGCTTTTTTTATGTCTTACATACATACATACATATAATCACGCCTTTATCCCTAATGGGGTAGGCAGACCGTAAACAACCTAAACATAGGTCGTTCTGCCACGTCTGACAAGTTTTGAGGGTTATTCCAGATAGATCGGTATATAATTGCTATAGTGACAGGTTGTCAGCCCATCGTCCAAATTACAATACTGAATCCCTCAAATCCCTTAGCTGACTTTTACAGCATGCCCGGGGGGAGATGCAGCTGGCACATTCTATGTTTTTCTATCACTCAGAAGTTTTATGTCTTATAAGGGTTAAATCAAAGTTGCTGTATAAAACTATCACTAACACTCTATTATATTCCTACAACGCATTCACAAAAGCGTTCGAAACACGTGTACTTGTTTCGTTATTACAACCTAATAACCCGGCAAAAACTCATCAATAGACGGTTGTGTAATGGCGTCAAGTCCAGTAGGCCCATCGCAAACCGGTCACATTGCTCTTGGGAGAGAAAGTCCACGCAGGGTATTCTACAGGGGTCTTAAACTTTTGCTCTTTTCTGTAAAGTTATTGTCACTCTAGTGCTCCTATATTAATTTTAAGAAGAAGCTCAGAATTTCAGAATAAATTTGGTTCTTTGCTGGAAAAGACATCATCATCATCATCAGCTCATATACTTCCCCACCGAGGGTTACGAGCCTACCCTGGAACAGGACGATCGGACCTCAGTCAACCACGTGGGCCCACTAAGGCTACTGATTAGTTGACTTCACACACAAGAGAAGTGGAAAAGGGAATTAAATTAAAATTCAGATTTTACACGCAGTACCTTCAATACCTACTTAATATTACGTATATTAGGAGGTATAATATTTATTGCAATTGGAAATTAATATTTATTTATGAGAAAAAACATCAACATCGAGAAAAAACATACTGCTTGCTATTTCTCTTCTCAAGCAGAATCAGATTAGGAACTTATAGTATGCTATGCTATGCTCTGTAATTTGGCCATGGACTGATAAATCTATAACTTCACTAATTCCCCAGGAAATTTTTGCTATCCTATCAGAAACATTTAAACCACCAGAAATAATTTAAGTATGAAATGAGATTTTTTATAAGGAAAACGAAGCACGATTTATTAGGAGCGCAGTGGAAAGACCCGTCTACGCGTGGAATTCCGGACTGTTGCGCGCGCGCAGTTGCAGACGCAAAATGCAATGTGTCGTTGTAATCACCATTAATGTGGCCTAATCAGAATGGAGTAATAACATGGTGCCTTCGTTTTGCTACTTTACTGACCCGAACTATTAACTCTGGTTTTTTTTTCAAATTTCTTTTTTTACTTAGGTAACCAAATCTCTGTGTATTATTAGGTCATACCTAAATGCATTGCATGCAAATTAATCCTGAGGGTGTCCTTTTACTATAAATATTTACCTTGCTTGTTTATTTAGGAAATAAAATAGAGAAAACCCTCAAATATATTTTTACCAACGATCCCATACTATACTACTGGAAATAATCATTTTGGTTTTGAACTACTGTGCTCGCCAAGTCGCCCCTTAAGCGTGGTCGTGTGAATGGCAAATCCTATCCCCCAATTGGGGGACACTATGTTATGTATAAGTAATTGGTAACCTTAAGGGGCATGGCAAATAGGAAGAGGTGCGGCGCCGGTGCGTCGTTTTTGTATAGAAATTCAAATCAAACTAAATAAATTACATACAAAATCAGTTCATCGGCGACGCACCGGCGACGCAACGGCACCGCACCGCTTCCTAAATGCCATGCCCCTAAGAGTATTATATTCCTCGAAATTGAAAAATGACAGAGCCAATTTTTAATCTCCCAAACAAAAGATACCTTGCAAAGTCCCTTTAATTGAAAAACGAAGGTGTTTTAAGAAGCCATTCTATCGCCGTCTAGGGTTACATGAGACGGTATACAGCTACTTAATTACACTTTTTGTCAACACCAAAAAAGAAGCTTGATATCTACACCAGACACTAATGTTGATTCGGTTAGCACACGATTTAAATGAAATAGGTTTAATTTAAATCGTGTTGTTTTGTTTTGTGTCATCATGAGTGAAATAAGGTGGTGGAATTGTCTTATTTTGGTGCCGTAAGTTAAAATTTGTTTAAAAACTTAAAGGGCTTAAGAAAGATGACACCTATTTAGTATAGTTATTTGTTCAACAAGAGAGGGAAGTTCGTTTTTACTGCGAGTGCTGATTTTGAATCCTGAGGTAGCGAAGGATACTAAAATTGAATCACGAGAGTAGCGAGTGATTAAAAAATAGTATCCTGAGCTCACCGAAGGATTCAAAGCACGAGATGTAAATGAATTCGCTCTCGTGTGATACATACAACTTTTCCCACTTTCAGTGAGAAAATATTGAGGTGTGAAATTAGGAGAAAAATACATTTCTTCTGTCCCACATCACGACAGTATTACCGATAAAGATTTTTAAAAATCTTTCT
Source organism: Scrobipalpa atriplicella (assembly GCA_029255725.1). NCBI lineage: Eukaryota > Metazoa > Arthropoda > Insecta > Lepidoptera > Gelechiidae > Scrobipalpa > Scrobipalpa atriplicella. The sequence goes on from JARACY010000250.1 coordinate 95,620, forward strand.
TTTGACAGGAATAAGATAATTTGTTTCAATTTGTTTACATCCTTATCCGCTCGCATATGTCAAATTTAAACTTATTTTAGTTCATAGTGTGCAAACCTAATTGAAACTCTTTTTATGCTTCATTATATCTTTTACACACCTCTGCATTATTATATCAACATAATGTATCAAGGAACTTGCGTTTAAAGCAAGAAAATAATCCCAAGGGATTTAAAGTTGTATGGAAATCCTTAATAGCCCAAGGGTTATTATGTGATTTGAATTTGGAATGTCATGTGAACTACTAAGATAATAATTTTCAGAAAAAAAAAAATATGGCTGTGTGTGTATTAAAACTGTTGCCACACTCGCCTTCTGCGCCTCCCGGCGAGTGTAAAAAGGCTGTATGACTAGTTATCTGTATGTGCTCTTTGCTTTGTATAAAAAAAAGAAACTAAAAAAAAAGCAAACGCGGTTTGATTTTGCAAAAGTTTTTCTCTCATTGATTATTACTTCCATTTCGTAAATTGTCGAGTGAAATTAATATTTTGACTCCAGAAGACATTGTGACTAGTATTTTATCGTATTTTGTTATTTATGTTGAATATGTTAAATACGATCAATTCGTTTTTTGGAAAAATACGTAGGTAGTGGATTGTGAACGTGAAGTGTAGTTCAGTGAGTGTGAATTGACTTTCGGATCTGTTGCTTCTGGTATGTTTTCAATATTTATTTATGTATCAATATTACATGATTAGGTATATTTCTGAGCTTTATTATCTTACAGACGCCTGCCACCGTCTAAGTAATCTGTGCAGTAGGTGTGTAAAATATAGTATGCTCCTCGGGAATAAATGTGTCTTCGCCTTGGGCAGACTTGAATCCCTCGCTACATTCAGGATTCTTGTCATAATTCCCTCGCTTCGCTCAGGAATTAAAGATTTAATTCCCTCGCTGCGCTCGGGAATTAATCCTAGAATCCTTCATTCCGCTCAGGATTCAATATGCTGCCCGTGACGTTAGACACTGCTTTATTCCCTCGTTGCCTAATATACTATTATGATCAGCCGTCATAATCAGTATCGAGTTTTATTTCCATTGGCTATTCATTTCCGGACATGTGTTACCAATTTGATGATTATAATGACCTGTATTAGTAAGTAGTGGAGTAATGAAAGTGGATTCGATAACTTAGCAAACAAAAGGGGGCGTGGTAGAGAAAGCTTCGATCAAATAATGTAGTCAGCTGTTTAAAGGCTGTTATAGTTGCTGTAATATAGGTGTTTAAGTATCTAAGAACTTGTAGTATATTTTATAGTTAGGTACTTGTCATATCTCTCATGTCATCTAGTTTTTAGGGTTCCGTACCTCAAAAGGAAAAAAAGGAACCCTTATAGGATCACTCGGTTGTCCATCTGTCTGTCTGTCTGTGTGTTTGTCTGTCTGTCACCACCTTTTCTCATATATGTTGGATCAAATATATGACAAGCAACTGAAATAGAAATAATACTCAAATATTAAAAAAAAAAGGAATTTAAATGGATGCATCGTAAAAACGAAATCATCAAAACAGATTTATTTAAATGTGTTTTCGGTATTTAATCTATTTTAAATAATTATCCTTTTGAATGTTTGATGTGTCAAATACCGGTCAAATATCCAATTTATCTGGTCTATTTTTCGTTTTATCTTAAACTCTTTTTACCGAACCTTTTAGTAAACACGATTAATTATTTAATTAATAATTTGATTATGGTAATGGATATCCCCAGTATAAGATATTCTTGCAGGTAAAATAGTAGGTATACTATTAAAACTACTAATAATTTTTCTTTCATTTGGAATTAGTTTGCTCTTGACTCTACTCCAGAACCGAGGTGACGGAGACAGATTGGACGAAGGAGCGCCTTTACTCAGATTTAAGCCTGCACAATCTAGCTTTGAAGTAATTACTATGGCTCGTATTTATAAAGCGATCTCAAGATTGAGAGCGATATTGAGTGCGGATTTGACAGGTTATTTTGTACTGGAATGACATTTCTGATACGAACTTAAACACGCTGTCACTCTTGAGAGCTGATTATAAATACGGGCATATGTGTATTCAGAAAGATAGACGCAGATTAAAAGTTCCACGCTTTTGCTGTACGCATTATGATTATGACCAGTGATCGGGAAATTGGATGCAATAAAATAAAACGTCAAACATTAATATTATAATTTGTTTGACGTTTTTTTTATTGCATCCTATTTCCCGAACACTGATTATGACTGATTGACTGAATCTTCATTCAGTTTGCGCGAAGGTAGATCTATAATGCTTGGCCGACAATTTTCACATAAGCGGAATGGCAGCAAGGAATGAATGATTCTTATATTTACCTTGAAGAAGATCCCGAGATAATATCTTTTCTCTCCAGTCTTCAGCAGAGGCATCGTCCACCGCGTCACGCCCAGCTCGTCGTCATTGCAACTCGTGCATTCTGGGGAAGAAGAATTTTTTTTTTAATATAGGTACATATACATGCATTTAGGTAGGCACAGCATTAAAAGCTAAACCATATTGTAAGTACTGTACATCGCCCGAATAACATCACTCAAATAACTCATTTTACTATTTTAACAGGTCAACTGGCGATACGTATTTAGGTAAAACATAGGAATTTCCTTTTATCCCGACGTTTCGACTATGTTTCAATAGTCGCGGTCGCGGGTGATAAAATTAGTGAAAATAATCGCTCGTGCTTAAAAAGTTATATCACTGAAATAATTTTGGGAATCTTACTGAGTTTTATAGTTCTCATACATTTATGACTACTAGAGATTCAACGCGTTATACAAAAACAAGGCGAGCATTTGGCACCGCTTGACTGTACTACCCGTCAAAATGCACTAGACCTCTGTCAGTTACTTATCATAGCGGCGCGTGGTCTTTTGTAATTTATTCGGGTTATACAACCTCTCGCTCACTCCTATGAAAAAATGGTGCTCCGAGCACTCCTTTTCTGTCCCATTTGTTGAACGATAAGGATGAATCTATGGTCTCATAGTTTAAAGTATTTCTTTTGTCTTATCATTAGGTAGATGTCCTTCTTGTGTTTTAGGTTATTATCGTAATAAACAGATAAATTTGCAACTGTTGCTACAATGTCCTTTCGGTCTTCGGTCAAACGCGCAACATTGTCCGAAACAAGATTTTATGTAAGTTTTAGCAGTAAATGGCTCAATAAAATGCTACATTTGGAATCAATGCATCTTTTTAAGATTGTTTACATAGTTTTAGATCTTGTTTATTTTAAGCAATTTATTTTTCAATTTTCTCGAAATTTTCAAAATATTGTAATTAAATTTAAACTCTGTCTAAAAAAGTTAAAGTAGCGTTCTATAATAACAAAAATAAATTATACGGGTATCAAAACTGCCACATACCAAGTACTTACTCTACACTAAAATGTTTCATTTTGGGTTATTTAATCTTAATTAAAAATAGAAGCCTAAATAAAAAATAAAATTAATTAACAAAAAAAAAAAACTATAGTTATCTAGAATCTGACCTCAAAACATCCGTTATGGTTATTTTATATACTAAAATTACCCTTTTATAGAGTTACCTTAGCAAACTTTTTTAGTTAAGCCACCAAAACATTTGCAAGACCTTGAAATTTAACGATTGGTTAGCCACAAAGCGGTTAAATTTAAACGTTTAAAAGGTCGTTTCCGAAATGTCTGATAATTAAAAGGTGCATTTGTTTATTGTTATCATGATCATCTGCTAATGGGTAACTAAATGTTGTTCCGGTTAGGATTCACACGTGAGGAGGTTTTGCCAATGCGACGGGTACAACCTTGGAGGAACCTTTAAAGTTATGAATTCGATTTTTTATCAAATGCTCTACAAAAAAATGTTCATTGACTGGCCTATACGTGGTCGTTACGTGACACCGCGTAACGTGTTACGGCGTAGACGGCACATAATTCGGCGAAAGTGATACCGTGATACGTTCCAGCTAGAACGAGCTTAGTTTATTTTTTATAGAAAATTGGCGGCCATTTTTTATAGAGAACAATGCAATGGCAAGGCAATAACTGACAGATTGATGAATCGAAAATCGAATGCGGTCAGTGAATTTGATTTTAGTTTGAATACGTAACGGTAGTTTTATTCTATCTTGTGTAGAGTCAAAATATTTAGCGCAATAGAACATAGATACCTGCTACTACACCAAAGACCGAAATATGTCTTACAGTTAGTCTTTAAATACCAGCTTATTTTATACCAAATTGTAGAAAAAAAATACGATAATCTAGAAATGCATTAATTACTAGCGGGACTGCAAAACGCGTTGCTTACCTACTAGACTTTTCTAAAAGTATCATAAATATTTTGTACCCAAGTTGAAAGTGTCGTCTTATCTATATATACAGGGTGTAAAAAAAAGTACTACGTGGTTTAAAGGAACGCAGTACTGTTTTTTACACCCTGTATATCGCTTACTTCTAACGATGAAGTTTTACATGTTTCTTCCCACAACGCTGTTGAGCTTCGTGTTGTAATGATTAATGAGAGCTAGGCGGTGGCGTGTGGCGGCATAATGATGTACAATCGTCACATATTATATGTAACGCTACACACAAACACGAGACAGAATAACACCCCGTATATATGCTGTATAGTATAGAAAAGTAAAAAGAAAAACAAATGTGAACAAAATCGATTTCATATGTCTGTATAATTAATTACACACCGAATCTATGACGAAATTAGTAACAAGACTATGATATAACCTGGGGTCACTTTACCTATCTCTTACAGTATGTCTGTGTCAAAAACAGCTGTTAATTATGTAGGTACATTTGTTTTTATTGCTCCCAATCCAGCAAATTGAGATAAAGCTAAATTATTTTGGGTCATATAACTTTATCTATCATATAGATACAAGTTGTGATCTGATAAATACGGTGCACTTCAATAAGATTGATCGTTGGAAATTAATTTAAAGTTACGATGAACTCAGATATATGCCACAAGAAGTGTTAATCTTGATATAATACCAGTTACTGACAAATTGCGATAAACACTGTATATATCGTTTATTACCGACCGACCAAATTATCGTTTAATAAACTTTTACGATAGTGAAGCTTAATCGTATTTCTTTAAATGTCAGTTTCCTGAAATTTCGTAATGATACACCTTGCAAACTAAAAATATGTATAACGTTATTAATATGAGGTATAAATTTAATATAGTTTACATATTTATATCTTATCTTATCAAATTCCTTTATATTATTCATTTAGCGACTTGTCTTACTTAATAATTTTGCTTAATTTTATGGTAGGCACAATTACTTTTAGTACCGATTCTGTCCAACGCATTTCTTTTCTTTATTACTAAATGATGTAACTTAACTTATTACTAAAATAAGAAAAAGAAAAGTGATATAAAATCAACAGCAGCAGTAATTTTTCGGACAAAAATATGTTTTTATCAATCTCTAGAATTGTTATCAAAGAAAGTTTACCTAATAGAGACAGACATGATTGCACCTGTATATTTACTCATTATTGTTTAATTTCTAAATTATGTGCCATTATTTAACGTTTGCTGATGTCCCCGTTATGAAATAAAGCCAATTACCGTGGCTAATGGCATTGCGCAAGTAGAAAGAGAATGACATGATGTTACTTTGCAGTAAATTCATTCTAAAATTATGGTGAAAAGAATAAAATTATTTTTTCTATCCCCCTTCTATGGGGTCAGCAAAGTGCGTTGCTCACCGTGAGATCTAAGTAGCGTTGCCGATTGATAGTGCCCTATCGATTGAATAATCGATAGAACATCGATTGTTTTCGTACTACTAAATACCCTACTACCGATAGTTACGATAGTATCGATATTATCGACAGAGACAATTCATCTAAGATCTAGTGTTGCCGAACAATCAATCGATAGTACAACGTCAAAATCATTTACATAGTATCGATACTATCGATAGGCCTATCGATTGTGTAAATGATTTTGGCGTTTTACTATCGATTGTTCGGCAACACTAGATCTTAGATGAAATTGTCTCATGTACCTACCTGTCATTTTTCTGGCGTCCAATTATTGTTACAATGCTGTCTAAAAGCTTGATGTCAGCATATAGAAGTCGGGCCCTTATGTAGTCCTTCTGTCTTGTATTAAAATACAAGAAAAGACAACATTGATGACCATGACCGACCAAATTAAGCTGTCTCTGTGTCTCCCATCAAAAACTTTCAGAGCTTATTATAGCTTTTTTTCGGCATTACACAACTGATTACGAACAATAAAGATGCGTCGCGTTGAGCAACTAAAAAACTTAATAAAGGTCACTTGTAACCTTCTTAAAAGTCATTACAAAGTAAGATTACAATCACTTAAACATCTCGATGTATGGTGTATTATACAAAAATTGGGACTTTGACACTTTTTCGGTATTTTTATGGGACATTTTACGATAACATTGTAAAATTATGCTTAACTTTTTAAATGTCATGTCATGTCATTGTAACGTAATTGTAATTAACAGCGTAAATAAGTTTGGTTTTACGAAGAATTTCAATAATTGAATTTACTACCTACATTGAAATGTAAATATACTTATAGGTAATCATTTATCATTAAAATACGAAAAGCATATCTTTAATTTAACATTCCTTCATTTAATGGAGAAAAATATTAAGGCATTGTTAGCATTTCAGCAATACCAAAAAAAAAACAAAAAACTACACAATAATATATACTTAGTACGCTGCAAGTGCTACCTAAATGTAAACGTGCATTTATTTAAAACAGTTTTTTTTTTACTTGGAATGGGTTAGCTTTTGACTGTAGACACAAAGGTCAGCGATGACCGTGACAGAGTCGACGATGGAGCGAGCTAACCCAGAAGACGCCTTGAAAACAGTTTGAAACCAGTCAAACTTATAAGACATGCATTCCTACTTACTCGTACTCGTAACTAGTCGAATATACCATTAAAATTATGACTGTCAAATAAATTGAATGATCTCGTTAGGTGGTCCAAGACTTATGGGTAAAAAAAGTCCACAGTCTTAGCGTCACCATGTTTCACAATTTCTTCCCGCAGTGTGTAAACGTGTTGGAATTCAACAGAAACAGGCACTGAATTTTTAAACACCAATTTCATTGTGTATGCGAATTTTTTTATCGGTCTTTAACCTGTCGTTTCAATGGTTATGGATGGCAAGAGTTGAAAGCGGGTTTTTTATAATGAGATGTTCTGGGTGTCCAAAATACCTGAGTTGTTGTTGTTTAATCAAGAAAATTACTGGCACACATGAGACAATCCGCCTAGGTCTCATTGTGAGCAAAGTACTTGCTGTTTCACTAGTGTTAAGTGCCTCTCCATTGACATAAACTTTGTCAGAGGCGTTGTATGAGGCGGTTTATAATCTCTGACACCATAGTTCATCGAGACGTTAGTCGACTGGACAACACACTCGACAGGATAACTGGGATACTTAATAAGTTCAGTACCCTTACAAACAGTATGTCGTTTTGCCATTTGGTGTAAAAAAAAAGCAATTTTGTCAAGTAAATAAGTAAGTATCTTATGAACTATATAAAGTTACCTGACTTGCCTCCAATGCTGTTCAAACTGTTCAAAGACGACTGGAGGTTGATGGTCTTCGAGTCGGAGATCCAGCTCATCACCAGGCAAAGACCGAACAGGATATGGCGTGTACTCATTTTGATTCACTATTTAGAACTTCGAATGCAAGAGCTTCCTCGATTTCGGATTTGAAATCAGAACACTAGCTTTTTTTGTTGTTTATTTTTAAATCTGGAATTGGTAGTTTGCTTTTATTTTTCAAATGTGGAATATGTAGACATCTGTCCACTGCGATGGTGTGACACAGACTTGTCATTACATCTTACATATTTCCAGTTTCCAAATGAGGTGTCGTGCTAAACCCTTAATGAGAAAACATGTTAAAATCGTCACGAAATTGCGGAAAGGTGCTTGTCGAGTTTGGTCTCTATTCTAATACTCTGAAGTTGTATTTTACTAACCCAACTTGCCATTACATAGCATAGTAATAGTACTATTGATCAAATTATTAGAATCGATGATCTAGATTCCTTACAAAACTTTCAAGAAAATCCGTGAATTACTAGCAGTTATTTTATGAATGACCGACATGTTATTGAAAACGTTTACATTTTACATTATACTTATACAACATGTAACAGAAAGGGTATATGCATCGAGAAATGTGTGAATCTACCCATGAAACTGAACAACTTTCCCTAAGAAACATAGGTCGAAATACGAAAAAAAAAAATTGACTGCCCATACTAAATACGCTATCAGCTGATGCATTTTGTATGAAAGGTCACAATTTTTTTTTCGTTTTTTGACCTGTTTCTCAGGGAAAGTTGTTTAGTTTCATGGGTAGATTCACATATTTCTCGATGCATATACTCTTTCTGTTACACGTTGTATACCTATAGGATATATTATCGTCTACTGTCGTGAATTCTCCTTTGATAACAAAACTCTACATTAAGCTACATAGAATGACTCCAAATAAATTCCTTATCTATCAAAGATCTATCCAATTTATATTTATAGGTTTGAGAGTCCACTCAAATTGAAATAAAAATAGCTTACTTATACCTAGGTGGGTGATGGGTGAATAATCGCCACCCAAATCATAACACATAGAAACTTTTCTACAGTGCAAGAAGAAACAATGGGTACTAAAGCTGCTAGAGTACCTAAGTATAGCATAAAAGAATAGGAGTTCTATCTAGGATAAAAAGTAACCTACACAATAGAAAAAGTACTCATATATTATGTAAAATTGAAAATGTCACAACAGCCATTCCATCCCGTATCCATTTTCGTGAAAATGTGCAAAAAATTGAGTTAAAATTGTGTTGTCTTTGCCTCTTTATTTGGGTGCATTTCGTTTACGCCCCGCGTCCTATATTCAGCGTTAGGCTGCCTTTTGGATGCTTTTGGGCACTTTGCCACGACGGAACGAGACCAAAATGCATGTTCCTTTTCCGCCTGTGACAAAAAATGCTTTGCTTATTATATTGCCGGCGGTCGTTCATCATCATCACATATTGAAGGAATGAATAGGTACATCGAATTAAGTGTCAAAAATGCTTCATAGCATATTTAAATCATTTAACATGATTGTTTGTTACCTATACGCAGATACATGTCATAAGTATTTAATAGCTATCCAAGCAATTGCCAATAGTATTCGAAAAAGTGCCTCTCTCAATATGATCGTAATATAATAAAATAATAAATTACCATTGCGTAAAATATCCGGTAAAACAAGTCCAATTATTGCATAAATTCTACACTTTATTAGTTATTTTATTATCTATCTGCCTTATTCTTTCAAATTGTTGTAATTACATTTAATTTCAACCTGTTTATTATTATTTTTGAACAGCCATTTAAAGTATTTCGTTAATGCGTTTGTTCTACAAATTAATGCAATAAGAATGAGAGAAAATCAGAAATGGGATGCAATAAATCGATATATCATAATCAGAATATTATGCAACAAATACATAGATAATAGAAATAAGTAATAGCTGTTATTAACATCAACTGCAATGCAATCATAAATTCTGAAATGTTTCGCTAGTTGTGAAATAAAATTGGTACTTAACGGTCTATCCACATACCTAAAGACATACTAAGTTTAGGTACAGTAGGCTGCAGAAGTGCATACCTAGTACCACCTCAAACGATTGAAGTTTTCTTGGAAATCTATGTAGCTACTTATTGTAATATTTAATATAGATTCGGATGTGTCTTAACTAGTACTACAATATTCTGAGATAATTATGGTTGTTTGTACATTCCGTTATGAATGTACAAACACCCACACATCAGTATTTAAACACAGATAATATGAAACCTTCGAATGCAATGTACGAGATAATGCGACGTCAAAATTAAGTTGTAGCGCGCATTTTACCTTGCATACGTTAAAACCAAATATCTAACCCATTTAGTACTCCAATATAACAAAATACAGGGTGTAAAAAAAAAGTACTGCGTTCCTTCAAACCACATGTTCTACTAATGATACCAAACAACTTTCCTAAAGTAGAAAAATTTTAGTTTGAAAAAAAAATTGCCTTTTCCATGCAAACTTGTAGATGTGGCGAGTATTTTTGTATGAAGAAGACGAATTTTTTTTTTCGAGCTAAAATTTTTGTTCTTTGAGAAAGTTGATAGGTATCATTAGTAGAACATGTGGTTTAAAGGAACGCAATACTTTTTTTTACACCCTGTATAAATAATAGCTTTATAGCTAATGCGTATATAATGATTGCAGTACGATATATTTTGGGTGATTAAATTTTACAACACTAAAATTTGAATACCTATGTGATTACGCGAATTTATGAGCTTAGAGAATTGCATTCATGCATGTTTTGCACTGAGGCATGTCACAAAGATAAATCTCATGAAATAATAGGATTGTTACCAGTAAATGTGGTATTTTGTTTTACCTGACATGTAATGTTTTCCTAAATTTGTTTGTTCTAGTTGCGACTGTGACGAATTGCTAACGATGCGTTGTTTGTTTTACATGGGAATGTTGCATCTTTAATTTCATTCCACTTATAGGTAGGTACTATCACGAAATTATGACATTTATTTATTTATTTATTATTTATTACATCTAAGTACCTAACCTAATAATTATGATTTTTATACAGGGTGTTAATTTAATTGCGTGCCATAGCTTAGGGAGTGTTTCAGTAACGTAAAAGGAGCCCATAAAAAAAAACCAAAAAAATAAAAAATATAAAAAAAAACAATAATCGGCAGGTATTCATAATGATTCCCGGAGTTGCGGTAGGCCGTCCGGCTATAATCAATCACGCGTGACGCGGCGCGCAGCGCGAGTCCCTATCGACCAATGAGAGAGACTCGTGCGGGCTCGGTTATAGCCGGAGAGCTAGATGCAGCTTTTGAAATCATAATAAATACTAATTATAATTATTAACTTTTTTATTTATTGATTTGGTTTTTTTTAAAAAAGGAAATATCAGACGGTAAATATGGATTCTATTTTATCAATATAATTTTTCCGAGGCTGTTCTTGCCTCCAGTAACCAGACATCTAGATGTAGGCAAAATTTATGGTAACAGAACCTAATTTTATAGGTGTCATTTTGTTCAAAGATTAAATTCTGACCTTCAACACTTTCATGATCAAGACACCGGTTTTAAAGAATTTAAACAACCAAGAAATATTATTAATGCAAAAATAGTAAAAGTATGAAAATATCTCAGTATACATGTGAACCATTCAGAAATTCCTTTGTAAGTAGTTCGTTTTGTATTGTTTACTTGCAAAGTAATTCACATTCCGATATGTACCTACAAAAGTAATTTTACATAATTTATGATTATTTTCGCTTTACGTTCGTATTTTGTTTTTTTAATTGTTTTTTTTTGTTGTTCCGCCAATAGTAGTTTCAAATTAATACCTACTTTTGAGCTTCAATAAGATTATGATCTTATTAATACCTGTTCTTCTAACTAAAATGTGCCTCTTTTCACATGACCTCATCATAAGGTCATGTGAAAAAAGGCAAAATATGTTATTTTGATAATATTCGTGACTTGTTTTCAAAACCATCAGCACTTTTGCCATATCCAATCAAATAACCTATGAATAATCCAGCTCGCAATGTTAATTTAAATGCATAATCCGGTGTCCTCTCTGCGATTGCTTAATCTGTGCTTGATTGAATGACGTAATGTGGCTTTATCTATGCAAAACAGAACGTAGGAATTTTGGAATTCGAACAATGTTTCTAATCAAAATTAAGGCCGTATTGGCTCAGCACTTTATTGCCTATCCTATACATGGGATGAATTTAAAAATATCCAAATTAAATAATTATTTTGCTATTGGTTAAAATAATCAAATCTTATTTTTATTTATGTTTTTGCAATATACTCAATTTTTCGAAAGAATCAGGGCAGTAGAAACTCGAAGAGCAAATTGAATTAGAGATGACCGGGTGGTGACGCGGCGGTATCCGATATACCTAGGAAAAGTAGGAAATTATATTTCCCGCGCCTGCAGCCAAGTTCCCGCCATTACAACCAGCCAGTAGCCGACATGTCCTGAACCGGTGGCGAAACGATCAATCGTATTGAAAATATTAAATGATTTAAATATGCTATGAAGCATTTTTGACACTTAATTCGATGTACCTATTCATTCCTTCAATATGTGATGATGATGAACGACCCGCCGGCAATATAATAAGCGCAAAGTTGTAATGAAGATTAGCTATATATTTAATTAACTGAGACACGTGCTCTATTCCTACTTGTTTCCTTTTTTTTTGCAGGTACTATTTGTATTGCTTTGAATTTATGTATGATGGACGGTGGATCGGATGTTTTGCGAATTGGTGTTATGGGAAACGGATGTCCTGTGCCGAAAGGCTTCATCATTCGCGATTGATCAATACAAATTGATCGTCTCATGGATGTGTTACATCCAGCCGACGTATTCATACGTGTTCTGAGCACCGCAAGTACCAGAGCGTCAGGAGTTTAAAAAGTAAATTATATTTCAGCTGGCTACGGACTTTCCTGCTCAGTTTCACAGGAAATCGGCTCTCATAAGGTATACGTAGTAAGTACTAGATGTAGGAATTTGTAGGCTTTTTAGTAGGTAGTGCTGATATGAAAATGCAATAGGCGGATAGAAGATATGGAGTGGATATGATTGAATATGTATAGTTGACTATGTTAAACTATACTGCTATTCGTTCTAAAGCTAACACTTTCTAAAATTGTTAGTACCTAAACTGATGAAAGAGTCGCAAAGTAAAGTACTAAGAATTGTGGCCGGTCAGTGAAATGGACTTTCAGGGAAATGGTCGTTTGTGAGAAATGGACGTTCGTGAGAATTGGTCGTTCTGTGTCGAATTGATTTGAAACAATCAGCAGATGCTGTTGTAAAACCAGCTAATGTAAGAATGATACTATGCAGTTACGCTGCCCCCATGTCTCTTCAGAAAATGCGGTCATAGACTCTAAGTGCAAGAGGTAAGGGACCCTGTGAATAGCTATTGAGCTAAAGAGTTACAAACACGTACATCAAAACAGGCTTTGAGACTGTCTTACGTAAGACCTGGCCAGTATGAGCATGCCAAACCTGATTGCCCATACCTACATGTCTAATGTCATCGATATGGGGCGTTTTTCCACTAGACTAGACGGCAACGGCACGGAATCGTCGGTATAGTCGACGATACCGTGGAAGAAAATCAATGAAATTATATGGCACGATTTTCCAAGTAAAAGTAGGAGTAAGCGAAAACGAAAGGGGGGCCGCAAAGTGCGAGTTTCTCGTGCTTCTTCATCATTGTGATTTATTTTTATTTATTACCCTATAAAAAAACCGCGAGGTCGGTCAATTTCCTCTAACTTTGTAGAGTCTACTGCATGGCTGTTTTTTCCACTAGACGGCACGGAAATGGCTTGGCAACGGCACGGTACTTTGTTTTTTATTACACGGTATTATCGTCGACGATATCGTCTACCCTGTGCACACACACAAGTGCGCAAAATATGACGATACCGGTGCGGTGGCAATCAATGCCGTGCCGTTGCCGTGACGCTGTCGTGCCGGCTAGTGGAAAGTCAAAGTCAAAGTCAAATCATTTATTTCCAAATAGATTCTTACGAACACTTTTAGAAAGTCACAGGCGAGTCTATTACAAAGAAAATTATATCAATGTCACAAAAGCAAATAATATAAAAATAAATCACAATGATGAAGAAGCACGAGAAACTCGCACTTTGCGGCCCCCCTTTCGTTTTCGCTTACTCCTACTTTTACTTGGAAAATCGTGCCATATAATTTCATTGATTTTCTTCCACGGTATCGTCGACTATACCGACGATTCCGTGCCGTTGCCGTCTAGTCTAGTGGAAAAACGCCCCCATATCGATGACATTAGACATGTAGGTATGGGCAATCAGGTTTGGCATGCTCATACTGGCCAGGTCTTACGTAAGACAGTCTCAAAGCCTGTTTTGATGTACGTGTTTGTAACTCTTTAGCTCAATAGCTATTCACAGGGTCCCTTACCTCTTGCACTTAGAGTCTATGACCGCATTTTCTGAAGAGACATGGGGGCAGCGTAACTGCATAGTATCATTCTTACATTAGCTGGTTTACAACAGCATCTGCTGATTGTTTCAAATCAATTCGACACAGAACGACCAATTCTCACGAACGTCCATTTCTCACAAACGACCATTTCCCTGAAAGTCCATTTCACTGACCGGCCACAATTCTTAGTACTTTACTTTGCGACTCTTTCATCAGTTTAGGTACTAACAATTTTAGAAAGTGTTAGCTTTAGAACGAATAGCAGTATAGTTTAACATAGTCAACTATACATATTCAATCATATCCACTCCATATCTTCTATCCGCCTATTGCATTTTCATATCAGCACTACCTACTAAAAAGCCTACAAATTCCTACATCTAGTACTTACTACGTATACCTTATGAGAGCCGATTTCCTGTGAAACTGAGCAGGAAAGTCCGTAGCCAGCTGAAATATAATTTACTTTTTTAAACTCCTGACGCTCTGGTACTTGCGGTGCTCAGAACACGTATGAATACGTCGGCTGGATGTAACACATCCATGAGACGATCAATTTGTATTGATCAATCGCGAATGATGAAGCCTTTCGGCACAGGACATCCGTTTCCCATAACACCAATTCGCAAAACATCCGATCCACCGTCCATCATACATAAATTCAAAGCAATACAAATAGTACCTGCAAAAAAAAGGAAACAAGTAGGAATAGAGCACGTGTCTCAGTTAATTAAATATATAGCTAATCTTCATTACAACTTTGCGCTTATTATATTGCCGGCGGGTCGTTCATCATCATCACATATTGAAGGAATGAATAGGTACATCGAATTAAGTGTCAAAAATGCTTCATAGCATATTTAAATCATTTAATATTTTCAATACGATTGATCGTTTCGCCACCGGTTCAGGACATGTCGGCTACTGGCTGGTTGTAATGGCGGGAACTTGGCTGCAGCGCGGGAAATATAATTTCCTACTTTTCCTAGGTATATCGGATACCGCCGCGTCACCACCCGGTCATCTCTAATTCAATTTGCTCTTCGAGTTTCTACTGCCCTGATTCTTTCGAAAAATTGAGTATATTGCAAAAACATAAATAAAAATAAGATTTGATTATTTTAACCAATAGCAAAATAATTATTTAATTTGGATATTTTTAAATTCATCCCATGTATAGGATAGGCAATAAAGTGCTGAGCCAATACGGCCTTAATTTTGATTAGAAACATTGTTCGAATTCCAAAATTCCTACGTTCTGTTTTGCATAGATAAAGCCACATTACGTCATTCAATCAAGCACAGATTAAGCAATCGCAGAGAGGACACCGGATTATGCATTTAAATTAACATTGCGAGCTGGATTATTCATAGGTTATTTGATTGGATATGGCAAAAGTGCTGATGGTTTTGAAAACAAGTCACGAATATTATCAAAAATAACATATTTTGCCTTTTTTCACATGACCTTATGATGAGGTCATGTGAAAAGAGGCACATTTTAGTTAGAAGAACAGGTATTAATAAGATCATAATCTTATTGAAGCTCAAAAGTAGGTATAATTTGAAACTACTATTGGCGGAACAACAAAAAAAAACAATTAAAAAAACAAAATACGAACGTAAAGCGAAAATAATCATAAATTATGTAAAATTACTTTTGTAGGTACATATCGGAATGTGAATTACTTTGCAAGTAAACAATACAAAACGAACTACTTACAAAGGAATTTCTGAATGGTTCACATGTATTATGAGATATTTTCATACTTTTACTATTTTTTGCATTAATAATATTTCTTGGTTGTTTAAATTCTTTAAAACCGGTGTCTTGATCATGAAAGTGTTGAAGGTCAGAATTTAATCTTTGAACAAAATGACACCTATAAAATTAGGTTCTGTTACCATAAATTTTGCCTACATCTAGATGTCTGGTTACTGGAGGCAAGAACAGCCTCGGAAAAATTATATTGATAAAATAGAATCCATATTTACCGTCTGATATTTCCTTTTTTAAAAAAAACCAAATCAATAAATAAAAAAGTTAATAATTATAATTAGTATTTATTATGATTTCAAAAGCTGCATCTAGCTCTCCGGCTATAACCGAGCCCGCACGAGTCTCTCTCATTGGTCGATAGGGACTCGCGCTGCGCGCCGCGTCACGCGTGATTGATTATAGCCGGACGGCCTACCGCAACTCCGGGAATCATTATGAATACCTGCCGATTATTGTTTTTTTTTATATTTTTATTTTTTGGTTTTTTTTTATGGGCTCCTTTTACGTTACTGAAACACTCCCTAAGCTATGGCACGCAATTAAATTAACACCCTGTATAAAAATCATAATTATTAGGTTAGGTACTTAGATGTAATAAATAATAAATAAATAAATAAATGTCATAATTTCGTGATAGTACCTACCTATAAGTGGAATGAAATTAAAGATGCAACATTCCCATGTAAAACAAACAACGCATCGTTAGCAATTCGTCACAGTCGCAACTAGAACAAACAAATTTAGGAAAACATTACATGTCAGGTAAAACAAAATACCACATTTACTGGTAACAATCCTATTATTTCATGAGATTTATCTTTGTGACATGCCTCAGTGCAAAACATGCATGAATGCAATTCTCTAAGCTCATAAATTCGCGTAATCACATAGGTATTCAAATTTTAGTGTTGTAAAATTTAATCACCCAAAATATATCGTACTGCAATCATTATATACGCATTAGCTATAAAGCTATTATTTATACAGGGTGTAAAAAAAAGTATTGCGTTCCTTTAAACCACATGTTCTACTAATGATACCTATCAACTTTCTCAAAGAACAAAAATTTTAGCTCGAAAAAAAAAATTCGTCTTCTTCATACAAAAATACTCGCCACATCTACAAGTTTGCATGGAAAAGGCAATTTTTTTTTCAAACTAAAATTTTTCTACTTTAGGAAAGTTGTTTGGTATCATTAGTAGAACATGTGGTTTGAAGGAACGCGAGTACTTTTTTTTACACCCTGTATTTTGTTATATTGGAGTACTAAATGGGTTAGATATTTGGTTTTAACGTATGCAAGGTAAAATGCGCGCTACAACTTAATTTTGACGTCGCATTATCTCGTACATTGCATTCGAAGGTTTCATATTATCTGTGTTTAAATACTGATGTGTGGGTGTTTGTACATTCATAACGGAATGTACAAACAACCATAATTATCTCAGAATAGAATGTAGTACTAGTTAAGACACATCCGAATCTATATTAAATATTACAATAAGTAGCTACATAGATTTCCAAGAAAACTTCAATCGTTTGAGGTGGTACTAGGTATGCACTTCTGCAGCCTACTGTACCTAAACTTAGTATGTCTTTAGGTATGTGGATAGACCGTTAAGTACCAATTTTATTTCACAACTAGCGAAACATTTCAGAATTTATGATTGCATTGCAGTTGATGTTAATAACAGCTATTACTTATTTCTATTATCTATGTATTTGTTGCATAATATTCTGATTATGATATATCGATTTATTGCATCCCATTTCTGATTTTCTCTCATTCTTATTGCATTAATTTGTAGAACAAACGCATTAACGAAATACTTTAAATGGCTGTTCAAAAATAATAATAAACAGGTTGAAATTAAATGTAATTACAACAATTTGAAAGAATAAGGCAGATAGATAATAAAATAACTAATAAAGTGTAGAATTTATGCAATAATTGGACTTGTTTTACCGGATATTTTACGCAATGGTAATTTATTATTTTATTATATTACGATCATATTGAGAGAGGCACTTTTTCGAATACTATTGGCAATTGCTTGGATAGCTATTAAATACTTATGACATGTATCTGCGTATAGGTAACAAACAATCATGTTAAATGATTTAAATATGCTATGAAGCATTTTTGACACTTAATTCGATGTACCTATTCATTCCTTCAATATGTGATGATGATGAACGACCCGCCGGCAATATAATAAGCGCAAAGTTGTAATGAAGATTAGCTATATATTTAATTAACTGAGACACGTGCTCTATTCCTACTTGTTTCCTTTTTTTTGCAGGTACTATTTGTATTGCTTTGAATTTATGTATGATGGACGGTGGATCGGATGTTTTGCGAATTGGTGTTATGGGAAACGGATGTCCTGTGCCGAAAGGCTTCATCATTCGCGATTGATCAATACAAATTGATCGTCTCATGGATGTGTTACATCCAGCCGACGTATTCATACGTGTTCTGAGCACCGCAAGTACCAGAGCGTCAGGAGTTTAAAAAGTAAATTATATTTCAGCTGGCTACGGACTTTCCTGCTCAGTTTCACAGGAAATCGGCTCTCATAAGGTATACGTAGTAAGTACTAGATGTAGGAATTTGTAGGCTTTTTAGTAGGTAGTGCTGATATGAAAATGCAATAGGCGGATAGAAGATATGGAGTGGATATGATTGAATATGTATAGTTGACTATGTTAAACTATACTGCTATTCGTTCTAAAGCTAACACTTTCTAAAATTGTTAGTACCTAAACTGATGAAAGAGTCGCAAAGTAAAGTACTAAGAATTGTGGCCGGTCAGTGAAATGGACTTTCAGGGAAATGGTCGTTTGTGAGAAATGGACGTTCGTGAGAATTGGTCGTTCTGTGTCGAATTGATTTGAAACAATCAGCAGATGCTGTTGTAAAACCAGCTAATGTAAGAATGATACTATGCAGTTACGCTGCCCCCATGTCTCTTCAGAAAATGCGGTCATAGACTCTAAGTGCAAGAGGTAAGGGACCCTGTGAATAGCTATTGAGCTAAAGAGTTACAAACACGTACATCAAAACAGGCTTTGAGACTGTCTTACGTAAGACCTGGCCAGTATGAGCATGCCA